>JAFVLL020002733.1:0-15622 GCA_021397915.2 Tor tambroides | reverse complement strand
CACCCCAAGTACCCTAGCAACCACCCCGGGTACCTTAGCAACCGCATAGCAACACCCTAACAACCACCCCAAGTACCCTAGCAACTTCATGGCAACAGCCTAGCAACCACCCCAAGTACCCTAGTAACCGCATAGCAACACCTTAGTAACCACCCCTGGTACCTTAGCAACCGCATAGCAAAACCCTAGCAACCACCCCAAGGACCCTAGCAACCACATAGCAACACCCTATCAATTATCCCAGGTAACCTAGAAACACCCTAGCAACCACCCTAGAAGCCACCCCAGGGATCTGTTTTTCTGTGTCTGTTCTTCTGATAGACTGTATTGCCTTTAAAACATTCAAACTTTAATCTTTAAAACTATTTTACATATTTCAAACTACTTCAAACTGAAAACCTTCAAACTTCAAGCTTTTAAAACTTTTACAAACTTTCTGGCTAGGCTTTTTCAAGCCAACTTAAAGTTTGTATCCAAACTTTACTATCTAGTTTACTTATATAATTAATTCATTTATTTATTTTCACTTTATTTACCTCAATTCACTTATTTGAACCGAAAAAAAGTACTTAGTGCACCTTCAAGGCAGGTGAAAAAGGGAAGTTGACCTCTCCTAACCTGCGTAGACTTGCAAAGTCCTGTTTTTTATAATAATACAACAGTAGCATGGTTCTCTCCCTGCATCTGCGTCCATCCACCTCAAAGTTCTCATCCTGTAGGGTTGCAGTAATAATTTCACCCACCCTTGTCCAGATCCGGCCTGACTCTTTAGAAGTGAAGGGGTTCTGTGCTATCACCTCACGGAGGAGCCGGATGTCATGACGTGTTGAAAATCGCACTTGACGTTTACGAGGATTAGAAGAAGGTCCAGCAAGAGAGAAACCTGCACAAGGGCAGAAAGATGTGAGAGACTGGGAGTAAAATATAAGCACTGGATTTTCAAACATTTATGCACATTTATTTGTAAATATTCTTTGATATACTGTAGCAGCATTAATATGCCTTTAGATTTACCAGTTTCCAAATGCATCAGTAACACAGTTTATTACAGTTATTATTTTAATTACTTGAACTGTATGCAAGTCCAAAACATCCACACGATTCGCATTTCTTTTCTCAGTCCAGTAGTAGCCTATGCCACACACTTTTATCAGTGTAATGTGTTGTATTGCCTATTTAAAGAGTTATTCTTTGTGCTTTACTATTTTGAGTTTGGGCCATTATTTTGACTTGTATGCTACACTTAATAAGATAAATACACTGTTCTTCTGTAACAGAGAGTGTCATCATGGTGCTTTATTAACTGCTGACACACTCACAACAGGGCAACTCAGGCTTTTACAGCGCATTGAATGTATGACATCGCTTAGCATTGCAGTGCAATGCAACTGAATGAAACAAATTTTAATTATATTAGATTCAAGAACAGAATCAATGCATTTTGTTCTATTCACGTGTTGAATAGAATAGATACTATCGATTCTAGATTCAAGAATATAATCAATAGATTCCAATCTATTCAAACGTTGCCTTTTTTTCGGCAGATATTACCGCATTCCATGTTTTCCCGTCTGTTTATGTGTGTCAGCTGATACGCACAAACTGCTGAGGTCATTGTACACGTCCGCTCACCAGTACAGGTTCTATTCTGACGTGTATCTCAATGTCTTGGGAAATCTGGCATAACTGGGAGAGAAGGGAATGCAGGTGCTCCTTTAATCCTCAAGAGGGCAGAAGATGGTAAAATCGAGTGATTTTAGCTTAAAACCGGGGCTGGTCTTTTTATCACCACATCTAAAACATAGACATGTTGTCAACTCATTTGGAAAGTTAAAATTATTAATTTATTCACATAATTTTCAGATGACAGCATCCCACTGACCAGTTTCAAGTGAGTGAATTCTCAAGTGAGTTTAGTTTATCCTGAATACTAAAATGCCTATACAGTCCGATATGTATATATAGTCCTATATATTTTAAAGTTGCTGTGTTAACTGATTCTCCACCAGCAACACCAGACAGAACTGCAATCTGTTGAAGCAGGCTTACTGGTGATCATAACAATGGCTTAATCGCTGTGGTGACAGGAACCTTGTATGTATACCTAAAATGTACATATTAGTACCTAAATGGTAGCCTACATATTAGTACCTTTTTAAAGTTCTGTTGACAGCTTTCGTGCTTTTCTGTTTTCTGAGAGTGTGGTGGAATAATTGAGACGTGTTTAAAAACATTAAAGGTGCTGTAATTTCAGCTACACCTTCTTTCCAAAAACCTCTGTCTCCAAAGACTTCTCAGCAAACATAAGCATGTAAAATGATTGACAGGTCTTAGGATGTTTGTGATCAAACAATTTTCTGAGTGTCTAAACAAAAAACAAAACAAAACAATTTTTTTTTACTATTGTCAGACCTCTGTCGTGTGTGTCATGTGTTCCCGCCTCTTGTGTCCATATTTGGTTTGTTTCCTGTCCTTGTTTATTGTCGTTATGAGTTAATTCTGTTCAGCTGTGTTTGTGTAATTAGCCTGTGTATTTAAGTTCCTGCCTGTTCAGTTTCGTGTCGTCTGGTCTACTCATTACTCCCCGGTGTCTGCCTTGCCTTGTTTTGCCTTGTTGGAGTCATTAAAGACTATTATTTGAGTTTACATCCTCGTCTCGTGTCTCCTTGTTCCTCCCTGCTGTGTGCACCGTGACAGAAGATCAGACCAAAACAGTAAGCGGCTCCCACTCACCCCGTTTTATTTTTTGAAAGTTTTTGTTTTGTTCCTGTGTTTGTCCGTCCGTGGCTCCCTCACATCATGCCGCCATCCGCGGGGAAAGCCAACCCGCCGTCCGTGGCTCCCTCAAGTCCCCCGTCCGCGGGGAAGGCCAACCCGCCGTCTGCGGGTCCCTCAAGTCACGCCGCCGTCCGCAGCTCACCCAAGCCCGCCGTTCGCGGGGAAATCAACGCCACTGTTTGCAGCTCACCCATGCACGCCGCCGTCTGCAGTTCACCCATGCACGCCACTGTCTGCGGCTCACCCTAGCCTGCCAGCCGCTACGACGTCAAGCCCGCCGGCTGCGGCTCACTTCAGTTCCCAGTTCCCTAGACACGGCCAGGAGTGCCATTCCCGGGTCCCGTGGATCCAGTTCCCTAGACACGGCCAGGAGTGCCGTTCCCAAGTCCCGAGGATCCAGTTCCGTAGACACGGCCAGGAGTGCCGTTCCCAGGTCCCGTGGATCCAGTCCACATGTCACGGCCAGGAGTGCCGTTTTTAAGTCGTGTCTTGCCCACAGGAACATTTTAATCACCTTGTCATGTCGGTCTTGTCTTGTCCACGGAGACTCGTCGGGACCTGCCTCTCCTTGTCGCAGAAGTGGAAGCGGTTGCTGAGGGACCCCGTGAGGGCCCCTGACTCCTTGTCATGCCCAGAAGAAGCCTCAGCTTCCGAGCTTAGCCCAGGAGGGCTTCCTGTTCCTGTGGGCTGTCCTGTTCCTGTTTGTCTAGCCCCGGAGGGCAGTCCTGTTCCTGTTTGTTTAGCCCTGGAGGGCCGTCCTGTTCCTGTTTGTCTAGCCCCGGAGGGCTGTCCTGTTCCTGTTTGTCTAACCCCGGAGGGCTGTCCTGTCTTGTTCCTGCTTGTTTGGCCCCGGAGGGCTCCTGATACCCCCTAGCTGCCCCATGGAAATTTGGGGGGGGGTTGAAGGGTTCCGGCTGGAGTGGCCGGGCCGAAGGACGAGGCCACGGCCACGAAGACCACCTGCCATGGCCTCCTGAGCTCCCTGCACCGCCATGGCCTTCGGAGCTCCCTGCGCCGCTATGGCCTTCGGAGCTCCCTGCACCGCCATGGCCTCCAGAGCTCCCATCTCCGCCATGGCCTCCGATCTGTCTGTTCCACTCTGGAGGTTCCCGTCTTGTGTTCCTGTCTGTATCTGTCCTGAGGGGCCTCCAGAGTACCCACCCCCCCTCCCCGGTGGAACTGTTATGTACGGTGGGGAGTTATGTCAGACCTCTGTCGTGTGTGTCATGTGTTCCCGCATCTTGAGTCCATATTTGGTTTGTTTCCTGTCCTTGTTTAGTGTCGTTATGAGTTAATTCTGTTCAGCTGTGTTTGTGTAATTAGCCTGTGTATTTAAGTTCCTGCCTGTTCAGTTTCGTGTCGTCTGGTCTACTTGTTACTCCCCGGTGTTCCTGTGTGTCTGCCTTGTCTTGCCTTGTTTTGCCTTGTTGGAGTCATTAAAGACTATTATTTGAGTTTACATCCTCGTCTCGTGTCTCCTCGTTCCTCCCTGCTGTGTGCACCGTGACATCTATCACATTTAAAAAATGCAACAATCCTTGCTGAATAAAAGTATTAACTTCTTTCAAAAAAAAGAAAGAAAAAAAATATTGACCCCAAGATTTTGAATGGCAATGTATATTTTTACAAAAGATTTCGATTTTAAATAAATGCCATTCTTTTTTTAAATGTATTATTAGCTGTAAGCAGCTAAAACCTACTTGTTTAAAAATGGTTTTTGTCTAAATGGTTCTGCATCTGCTCTGTTTTGATTGCAGGGGTGTAAAATGCTTGAGTAATTTTACTTGATTACTGTACTTAAGTATTATTTTGGAGGATTTGTACTTTATTCAAGTACAATTTAAACTGACTACTTTTACTTGATTACATTTCTGAAAAAAAAACTGTACTTTTTACTCCTTACAATTTTATTTAATCTTGAAAAGTATATTACATTTTCATTTTATCTTATGCACATATGGTAAACAGAAGCTCCAATGTGCATGCTTGATGTGAGAACCAATGATCATTGTTTTCACGCATCAAGCACACACATTTCTACTTCAGTTATGACTTTCACCTGCAAAAAAATTGATTAATTATTTTTTATGTTTTGATAGGACCATCAGCAGTGTAATATATTGGCTGAATGCACAAAATTGAGTGCAGTGATAAGAATTTAAATACAATTAATATTTTTGTGCAAATTGTTTTTTTTTTTTAATTAAATGTTACAAATCTCCAAAAAAAGTGTTTAAATGAACATTGTATGTTAAATTAATTGTAATTCGTGTTTAGTGATGTTCTTACCAGGTAGTGGATAAGTTGTATTTAGAATATTTC
Organism: Tor tambroides; assembly: GCA_021397915.2. Classification (NCBI taxonomy): domain Eukaryota; kingdom Metazoa; phylum Chordata; class Actinopteri; order Cypriniformes; family Cyprinidae; genus Tor; species Tor tambroides. The sequence continues at coordinate 10,522 of JAFVLL020002733.1, read as the reverse complement.
AAGTCAAGTCAAGTCACCTTTATTTATATAGCGCTTTTAACAATACAGATTGTGTCAAAGCAACTTTCCAATATCAGAATAGGAAAATAGTATCAATAATGTAAAATGACAAGATTAAACACTCAATTTTCAGTTAAAGGCATTTCATTATTGAATTCAATGATGTCATCGTCCAGCTCAGTTCAATTTAAATAATATCTGTGCAATCATGTAGACGATATCGCTGGAAAATAAGTGTCATTATAAAATAATATGTCATTATATGAACATTGAGTAGCAATTAGGACTGTCAATGAATATGTTTTTTTAATCTTAATAATTACATGATTTGCTCATTAATTAATCTAACTAGTCACAAATAATTATTTATCAATATTTGCTGAGAAAAAACTCTAATTGCCACAAATAAACAATTAAACAAAATAATTATCCTTTTAGACAGTGACATTGATTAGACAACACAAAAAGTGATCTTTCAAAATGTTAATGTTGTATATTTTAATTCTATGACTCTCCTCATTAATTCAACACATTCTTGTATTCTGTCTGTAATAGGTTTCTTGCCTCTGCATCCCATCTTGCTCTTCAGTGGGAATAGTTCACCCAAAAATGAAAATTCAATAATGCAAGGGGACAGGACCACTTCAGGAACCACACAAAGTAAACATGACGGTAAAGTTTAAAATATTAGTATTTGTATTGTTCTTACATATGTCTATTGTTTCACTTAAGAAGACACTGATTCATTAACAGGGGTTGTCAAGTCAGGTCACTTTTATTTATATAACGCTTTTAACAATACAGATTGTGTCAAAGTACTTAACAGTATCAAATTGGAGGATAGAGTATAATGTATAATGATAAGATTAAACACTCAATTTTCAGTTAAAGGCATTTCATTATTGAATTCAGAGACATCATTGTCTAGCTCAGTTTAGTTTAAACAGTATCTGTGCAATCAAATCGACGATAATCGCTAGAAATTAAGTGTCCCCAACTGAGCAAGCCAGAGGCAACAGCGTCAAGGAACCAAAACTCCCTCTGTGACAGAATGGAGAAAAAAACCTTGGGAGAAACCAGGCTCAGTTGGGGGGCCAGTTCTCCTCTGGCCAGACGAAACCCGCAGTTCAATTCCAACCGCAGCCATGTCAGATTGTGTAAAGGGCTTATCTGATTCCCGTGGTCTTGTCCCGATGGGGCATTTTAATTTATAATTTAATGTATTTGTTATATTTGTGTTTTATTCATTATTTGAAGTTTTTCATTTATATGATTTATTAATTTGCTATAATTGTATAATGTATAATTGTAATGTATAGTTTAATGCATTTATTGTTTCTCGGTCTAGTTTTATAATATATATTTGTTTATTATAATTTTAATTTATAGTTCAATTCATTTAATATATTTCTGTTATATATATATATATATATATATATATATATATATATATATATATATATATATATATATATATTTTTTTGTTCTACATTTGGTTGTATGAGTTACTGTCACATTCACTTTGTATAGTTTTTGAAGTGTCATATTTGGACGTCCCACACACTTGTATTAGATGAAGAGAGATGATTTTTTTTTCTAAAACTCTTAGTTTGTGTTCATCTGATAATTGAAAGTTATATCCCATATTCCTTAATCCCTTTCCCTGTATTTTGTGTGTGTGTGTGTGTGTGTGTGTGTGTTTAGATATATGTGTTTGATCTGTGCCATTGCATTTTGTTTAGTTTTCTCCCTTTAACCAAACTTCTGTATGTCTGTCAGGAAAAAAAAGCACTTCTACTTTTTTAATAGTTGAGTACAATTTAAAGTTGTACTTTTTTACTTTTACTCAAGTATGTTTTTGGCCAGATACTTGTACTTTTAATTGAGTAAAATTTTCTCGGTGTATCTGTACTTTCACTTGAGTAAAATCTTTGAGTACTTTTTACACCTCTGAATGATTGTATGTTTTTAATGTCTGTCACTCTTATTTTGATTTTCTTTTTTACATATGGATGTAGATGCACTTTGTGATGGTTGTTCTAGAATGGTGCTATAGAAATAAAATGACTTACTATTTACAAGTACATATGAATGTGTATTGCTAATCCTAACTCAACAGATGAAACTTTAAGAAAAGCCATTTGCAAACCAGTCAAAACAGAAAATTACTCAAAAAAAAATTAGTTGAGTATTGTAGCCAATCACAGGCTTCTCTGTTGATAGTAATGGCCAATCAGAGGTGTTTACAGATTTTTTTTTTTGTCATGAGTTTACTGAGATCTACACATTCACAAATCCTCCCATTATCCACCTTTTTCCTCAATGCGGAAGTAAGCCTATGGGTGAGACTTCCGGTTCATTATCTGCTATAGGGAAATAATGAGAAGAATAACGGTGTGCAGTAAATGTACTGTACAAACCAGTGTGCTCATAATTAAGATAATACATTAAAATAATATGGTAAGACACACTAATTTGCAATATCAAGCAGCAAAACGAGCTGTTTTGTACAGCTAAAAATAGCTGGACGCTGATGAGACCGGAAGCCACACTCATAAAATTTACAAATGGCCACGCCCACTCTTATGGGTAGAAAAAGGTGGATAACAAATAATTAAATTAAATTAAAATAATAAAATAATAATTAAATAATAAAAAACAAACAAACACAATGTAAATAACAGATTCATTGTGTAGTGTGTAGTTAGTCATTGATTATAACAGGATTTTTCGTGTGAGTGAGCTCGGTCAGTTATAAATGGAGCACCATTGTTCACTTTCTCTATAATCTATTCACAATTTGAATAAAAGTTTTGTCTATCATCTGAGAGAACTGAACATCCACGTATAGCCTACTGTTTCGAGAGTGACAAACGTGAGTGTAAAAAATTATGTGAGTGAATCCACTAAATTGTTCCACGAGTCACTGCTATGATTGACAGTGATAACTGTAGCAACGGTTGGAACAAAACATCTGACAAGCCAATGTCAAAATATAATGTAAAGTAACAGTTCCTGCCCACGGAATATGCAAAAAAAGGGGCGAGGACTGGTTGAGCTGCACTTGAGACTATAGAATGTAGAAAAAATATTTAACGCAGCCTGACCTGCTAATACCAGCCTGACCAGCTAAGGAAGTGGCCAAAACCCCTCCAAAACCAGCCTGCTGAACAGCTATGACCAGCTAAGACCAGGCTGGATGACCAGCTAAAACCAGCCAACCAGCTTAGGCTGGTTTTAGCTGTTTTTTTCAGCAGGGAACACAGGGGCAGATTTGCAGAAGGGCACAGGTAGCTAAATATGACATTTATTATAATGGGTTTATGTGAAGATTTTTGTTGTAACGTGGGGTTTGAGGTTTTGTTTATGTTTCTTGTTCTTTGCTCTCATGTCTTTTATTTTGGAGTTTAGTCATGGTTTCTGTCCAGTCATGTGGTTCTTTTTCCCTCTTGTATTCATGCTATTGGTTCCTCTGTTCAATGTGTCAAGTTCTCATTGGTTGTTTATGTCATGTGTCTTGTCTCTCATTGGTTGGTTCTTGTTATGTGACCCTGATTGTTTGATATAAATAGCCCTCATTTTGCCTTTGTTCTTGTCGTGTACTGATGTTTTAACCTGCTGAGTCTAGTCTGTTCATGTCAAGTCAAATCTGTTCAAGTCAAGTCTGTTCAAGTCAAGTCTTTGTTTTGTATTTGTCTCTGTTGGATTATAATAAACATCACTTGGGTTCTTCAACTTGCCGTTCAGTGGATCTATCTTTACAGAATACACGACCGCCTACCATGGACCCAGCAGTTTCTTTGCTTCACCTTTGTCAAGGTAATCATTGCATTATGTTGCAGACTTTTGCAAGCTATGTCATATTGTGGACTTTAATGATGTGGCTTTAACCCTCTGGGGTCTGAGGGTGTTTTGGGGGCCTGGAGAAGTTTTGACATGCCCTGACATTTGTGCTTTTTTTCAGTTGCTTATAAACATAAGAGTTTTTGCTTCAAAATAATGTGAAAATCATCTTGTTTACTTGCTCACAGAAAACAATATATTGATTTAAATTTTCTAAGTCACTTTTTGAGTAAAAAGGGTCTATGCGAGAAGGCGTCAACCTTCACATTCACACCTGAGAAGTCAAAGGCCCGCATAATGAGCTGCATAATGAGCTTCATAATGAGCCATTCAGGCAGGTATGTGACTGAGAGCGAAGAGTTACAAGAAAGAATGTGAGGACAAAATAAATTTATATATTTTGTGTTTGTAGTTTATTCAGAATATATTTAGCTATCACAAAAAATAACTTGAGATTCACTTGCCAGTGCAGTTAAACAGTTTATTAGGAACAAACAAAGCTGACTTTCAAAGCTGACTTTTTAGCATCATTACTCCAGTCACAAGATCCTTCAGAAATCATTCTAATATTCTGATTTGCTGCTCAAAAACATTTATCATTATTATTATTATTATTATTATTATGTTGAAAAGAGCTGAGAAGAATTTCAGTTGTATTTTTTTTTTTTTTTTTGATGAATAGAAAGTTAAAAGAACAGCATCATTTGTAACATGATAAATGTCTTTATCATCACTTGTGTGTTAAATAAAAGTTTTAATTTCTATATGCTGACTACAAGCTTTTGAATGGTATAGTGTATATTGTTACACTTGGAGTAAGACTGGAGTAATGAAGAAGAGAATTCGGTAACACTTTATTTTGATGGTCCCCCTATAGATAGTCTGCTGACTATTAGTAACTTTTCAAGTGCATATCTACTTACTCTCATCAGGGTAGTGTCTGTAGATTGTCTATTAAACGTTCTGTAGCAATCATTACAATGTCTATAACATGTAAACAGCTATTAAAAATTTGGTCAGTAAAATGTTATCAGTATGTTATTAATTTAGGTTGTAGATGTTCAACAGCATATTAGCAGACATGCAAAAAATCCTCAGTAAGTTCTCAGTACTTTTATAAAGCAGACAGAGCATTTTAATAGTCAGCATGTAGCTGTTAACCAGTGTATCAACAGACTTTCAGAACACATTCAGTTGTCTTTAAGTAGCAACACAAGATCATTTCAAATGAACTCTAAACATATATAAGGTGACTTACTCCTGATCTTTTGCTTTCGAAAGTATTTTTAAGAGTGCTCTACTAACTGTTTGTTGCATATAAGTTACCTTTCAGTAGACAGTCATTTTACTTTGAGGTACATTCATCTATTCATCTGTTGTCACATTAGGCCCATCAAAATGAAGTGAAAATCTAAGAAATGCTGTTGAATGACTCTTACGGGCCAACATCATGGCTACTAGTCAGTGGATGTTCAGCAGACAGTCAACAGACAGTTAGTACCGACACTGGCAAGTATTTGATTTAAGATTAAGAAAACAATAACACCACAGTGCAAGTACATATCTACCAAATGGGAAATAAATAACAGAATCATCAGTTTGTCCAACCAACTGCTTTTAATGAACTGCTGTCATAAATTTCAATTAACACTACTATGGACAACATGAAATGAAGAAGCCTCCTTTTTTACATTCGCAAGATGTGTGCGAATCTGTGAAAAAGTCTAAATGTGTGTAAACACAACAAGGTTAGAAACATGAATTAAAGAAAAAAAAAGAAAAAAATGACTCAGTTATAGAACTGATAGATGTCATGTAAAAGCCTTCCGAGAATCCCCTGTCTGTATCTCCTGCCTAACCAGTAAGTCCATTCTATATATATTAGATGGTTTTTGAGAGCCTTCTCTGACCGGTTTGCACGCAACCTCCACACTTCCCTTTTGAAGTTTGCCCATGCCCTTTCAGTGTTCTGTGTATGTACCCCTGTCGATGGATTAACAAAATTAATGCTATGGTTCACTGTGTGGTGTTGGTATCCTCTCTCTGAAAGAGCTGAGTATGCACGCCACTCATCACTATGAATGATGCTGCCTCTTTTTACATGTTTTTCAATGATTGGTAAAAGAGTTGTCTTGTCCCTTTTGTCCACCAACCGCAATACTGGTTTCCGGGAGGGCAAAATCTCAACCATGCTGAATACCCAGCTTTTCCTTCTCCACGCACCTCCAAAACGCCCTCTGGCATACTGAAAAAAGAATAAATGAAATTTATTTCACACACTCATATTTTCTAAAAGTCAAAAGCACCAGCCTCAAAATAACAATTTTAAGGTCAACTGACAGGCCTACTAATAATCCAAATGTTATTAATCTTACAAAAAGGATTTACAGTCTTTCTTTAAATCCAAAAAGGATTTAAAGAAATCTCAATTTCTTTTATTAGAACAATGTAACAATATTGTGTCTTGTCTACACTGTAAAAATATAAACATTTAAAAAACAGTGAAATGCATGGCAGCACAGGGTGCCAGACATTTGCCATTAATGGAAATAATGATTAAAGATTGTTTAAAAAATAAATAAAAACTGTCAATGACTGGTAGAAGCTGCTGCCCAACAAAAACTATAAAATTAAACTAAAATATCCTAATTTTTCTTATATGTTTTACAAAAACATTGTTACTTTACAAGTATTTCTTGGATTACTATTGTGAAACATTCTCTGTAAATTGTAAATCGTACAGTTAACCATTAGCTAGCAACAGCACACATGTGTGAGTTAATGTAACTATCACTGCATCAACAACTAAACAGTTACTGCTTTTAAAAAAAGCAACATTCACCATAACTCTCGATGAAATCAGTAAATCAGGCCACTATATGATGATTGAATCATCATCCATAAATAACCAACTTCATCTGAGATTTTCTCTCGCAATTTTTGTTATAACAAATGTGTTTTAGAAACAGTTACAGCGGCCAGAGAAAAACTGATGTTAAAAAGTCAAACTAAACCTAACTAAACCAGTAAACTGAACCTCTGTTAATCTTAATACAAAAAATCTTAATACAAAGCTTTGTATGAAAGAAATAAAGTCAGACTGGATTGTTATGAGTGAAGATTCTGAGATCTAGAGAGGTCTGTTAGTGTTTAATGTACTGTTGCTGCCAGTCATGTGACATTTATTTATTTATTTTAAAGGTGACATATCATGAAAATCTAACTTTTCCAGGTTTTAAGTGCTATAATCAGGTCCCCAGTGCATCTACCAACCATGCAAACGTGGAAAAGATTAACCCAGTAACTGTTTTGGTAAGCCTTTTTCTGCAAGCATTTGAAAAAACGAGTCTGATCTCGCTCCCCTAGTGACGTTGCAAAGGGATCTCATTATAATATTACTGCCCCTTAATCTGTAAATTTCCACCCACGGCGCCATCATTTTGATTCCGCAAGTGACAACGGTGTACCAGTTCAAATGCCATGGCTAAAGTTTGAGCAAAACTTGCTAACTGTTCTGCCTTTAGCTGCACAGACGATCACAGAACTGTTTACAGTCCCAGCCTCAGAGGAGACAACAGAGCAGTGGATTTATTGATTTATTTACTGTATATTGCTGCTGCCACACAGATCTAATATAAACATGTGATTTCTTTCCCAGCTGTTTACCTTCACAGACATAGCCGACTGTTTTTGTAACTCATGTTTTTTTAACGTAAACTTGTGTGTGAATGAGAACTTAGTACTCACATGCTGTGACACCCGCTTTCTGTCTGTGTGCTTCGGATATGTGCACTCAGAAAACTGTATATCAGAAGTTTAAAATTTAAACTAATATGGCTTAAAACGCATGATTTCAGTGCGATAAACATGATAATCAGAACCAAAACAGATGTTTTTAGCAGGTACGAGCTGTAATGGCGCAGCTGTCTTCTGGAAAAGGGGGCGGGGAGCAGCAGCTCATTTGCATTTAAAGACACATGCTCTAATATAGTGTGTTTCTGCTTCCACTCAAAATAGGCATTTTCAAAATGATATAATAAATGATCTGTGGGGTATTTTGAGCTGAAACTTCACAGACACATTCTGGGGACACCAGAGACTTACATTACACATTGTTAAAAGGGGCATAATATGTCACCTTTAAATTTTTTTACAGTGAAGGTGTTTGATCGCAATAATTAAGGAAATACCTGTAAATTAACAGTGTTGTCAGCTTATTTTAAATAAAGGAGGTTTTACATTAATTAAGGTTTTTGTTTGGCACCCTGTGCTGCCAGTCATTTGACCATTTTTTGCTTTTTCTTTTACATTGTGTTTGATCATAATAATTCAGGAAATACCTGTAAAATAACAGTGCTTTCAGCTTATTTAAATAAGGATATTTTACTTTAGTTGACCGTTTTATCATCTAACATTTTTATTGTATTAATTACAGATTATTTTAGTAATTGTATATACATTTGTATGTAATTTAAGAAAACTGAAAAAAGTACTGTATAAAAAAATGTAAATTACTGTAATTTGGCATTAATTTCATAATGCCTAAATTAACAGCCAAGTACTCAATTTAGAGATAATTTTACAGAGTTTTGACTACAATAAAAAATAAAAGAAAATAAACTGAAAAAAATCACAGTTATTTTTCGTAAAGTTGTGATTATTTTACAGTGTACACATCCACATTTGAAGAGAATCGATATGTTTTCTGAGGTCATGGCTTACTCGTCAATGTGTACATGTATATTGAGCCCACCAACTTTTTGTCCTCTTTTTTTCCTGAGGCTCCGCATACTTCTCACATCACTGGTTTTACAGGTCACTTCCTATCTGTTGCTGCCACGTCTTTTGAGTTGGAGCTCCGTCAAGTTAATCCTAAATCGTCTATTTTTAATCTTAAAATCAATTTTATATACCTTCATTTTCGTTTCTATAACGTGTGAATATATCCCATATTGTATTCTACAACAAAAACAATCTGAGCGCCTTGCTTTCACTAGTTTTATTTTGATTTCCCGAGTCCGCTACTAGCTAATAGCCCGTTAGCATCGCCAGCGTGGTTGCCGCTAATCTTGCTTACATTCTATTCACGAACATTACCATTGTTTTACTCACTGTTACTTGGTTTAATGGCTGATTTGTGTCTACCTTTGAGTGCAGGTGAGGACACATTCGAGTTGCATTCGGTGCAGCTTGAGCTGGAGGCCGTGGAGAAGCAGATCCACGAGCTGCTGGAGAAGCAGGCCCAGCTGAGAGAGCAGAGAGCCGCACTGGAAACATCCTACGCTCACAAGTCCGTAAGTATACAGCGCGATACTAACGCTCCCACCACCTCTACTCTGTGTGTTTCTCTGCACAGGCCCCGTGCACCCAGGACACGACCTTCCCAGGTCTCCTTCACTCCGGCGCCGGGACACCACGGACCCTGGGTGCAGCAGCAGTGGAAGACGCGAGCCAAGCCGCGAGGACCTCTCCCCCTCCGCCGCCTCCGGTCTTCGAGATCTCCACCCGGAACCGCTTTGCTCCCCTCCACGAGATGGAACGCGATGCTGTGATCATCGGAGACTCCATCGCTGGCATGTCCGTGCTACCCTTGCTAAAGGCAAAGCGCACACTCACTGTTTTCCTGGCGCTCGTGTTCTCGATGTTTCTGTGCAGATACCCACGATCCTGAAGGACAACGAGAGCATCGGCACGATCGTTCTGCATGCGAGCGTGAACAACATCAAGATGCGGCAGACGGAGGTTCTGAAGAGGAACTTCAGGAGCCTGATCAAGACAGTACGCAGCACATCGCCCCTGTGACGACGATCATCGTGTCAGGACCGCTTCCCACGTATCGACGTGGACACGAAAGGTTCAGTAGACTTTTTGCATTAAATGAGTGGTTACTGTCATGGTGTAAAGAACAGAAACTGCTCTTTGTTAATAACTGGAATCTTTTCTGGGAGCGTCCTAGGCTTTTCCGTGCTGATGACTTGCACCCCAGCAGAGTCAGAGTGGAACTCCTGTCAGACAACATCTCCAGGACGCTACGCTCCATATGACTAGTAAGCCAATTCTCAAATACCTGCTATGATGGCTTTTGTTCTACCCACTTAAATGATAGAAGTGCTTACATTGTCCAGTCTATAAAGACTGTGTCTGTTCCCCGAATAGTGAGGTCAAAATATAAATTTAATGCAGGATCTAGAAATAATCTGAAACCTGGCTCAAACCAAATGACTATATTGGTCTGAATGAGTCTAAGCATGAGCCCCATCGGATTGGTCGTGGCGGTGGCGTTGCAACAATATATAGTGATATTCTCAATGTTACCCAGAAAACAGGATACAGGTTTAACTCATTCGAATTACTTCTGCTTAATGTTACACTGTCAGATATGCAAAAGAAATCTCTCCTATCTTTTGCTCTGGCTACTGTGTATAGACCGCCAGGGCCATATACAGATTTCCTAAAAGAATTTGCAGATTTCCTCTCAGACCTATTGGTTAACGTTGATCTAATTGTCGGAGATTTTAACATTCACGTCGATAATACAAATGATGCGTTAGGACTTGCGTTTACTGACCTAATAAACTCTTTTGGAGTCAAGCAAAACGTCACCGGGCCCACTCATCGTTTTAATCATACGCTAGATTTAATTATATCGCATGGAATTGATCTTACTGACATAGATAAC
>JAFVLL020002732.1:0-11183 GCA_021397915.2 Tor tambroides | reverse complement strand
ATAAGATGCAGGAAAGGTAATATAATATTTATAATCTGGCATAAAATTAAATGTGGTCGGAACGTCGTCTCGCAGTTGCTGAATGTCGCGCAACAACGTTGCTACGGCCCTTTCGCGTCTTACAATTCAACGTTGCTACAATGTCGCGAGCACGTAGATAGCAACGTTGCCACAGTAAAAATGGAACGTGGCAGCGACGTTGCCACAACGTAAATGTGTTTGTTGGGAAGGCGTGTGAAGGAGGAAATTTGGCGACGAAGCAAAGATTCCCCTATTTGCAAAGCGGAAGGGATTCAATTCGCGGAAATGCTTCCTTGAGAGGATTTGGAGGAAAGGCGAAAGCTGTGGCCACAAATTGAACAAGCTAGAAGGGCGGGCAAGAAGGCTTTCTTTCGTGGTCCGTTTGGCTTCATTGAAGGACGACGGATTGATGTTGACGGTTGATGTGTTTACCAGTTTTAGGACAGTGGGAAGTTTTTCAGTGGGCAACTGGAGCTCTATCTGGAAGTTACAGGTTAAGCAGAGAACTGAGTGTTAGTTGTCAAGCAGGATTCATAGTGTAATTAGTTTTTATTATTTGTTCCCTTTTTGTTCTAGAGCTATGGTTAAGGCCAAACTTGTTTTTGGTTCTCTTAATGTTAGGGGCTTGAAAGACATTCTTAAGAGGAAGGCAGTTTTTTTGTTTTGTAAAGGGCAAAAAGCTCATTGTGTGTTTTTACAAGAGACTCATTCGTCGGACTTAGATGCTTCCTTTTGGACTAATCAATGGGGTGATAAGATTCTTTATAGTCATGGTTCTAACCGTTCTGGAGGTGTGGCAATATGCTTTAACAAATGTCCTGGGGAAGTCATTACTTATAAAGCTGATGATAGTGGTCATTGGTTAATGGTGGTACTCAAAATTGATGGTCTTTTTTTCATTTTATTTAATATTTATGGCTTTAACAATGCAGCTCAAAATCAGAAATTAATAGAAGATGTTTCTAATGTGATTACGGAAACTAAAATACAGTCCCCATCTGATAAAGTTCTAGTAGGAGGGGACTGGAATATGGCTCCAGATGAGTGGAAGGACAGATGGCCTCCCAGACTTAACAAACAGCGGCTTAATGTTACCATTGAATTTTTGAAGACATAAAATAATTTGAATGACATTTGGAGAGATTTAAATCCTGATACTGAATGTTTTTCCTGGTTTAAACCTAATGGTGAGAGCAAATCCAGAATTGATTATTGGTTGGTTAGTGATAATATTGTAAAATATGTGTCTCAATCCTCAATTTTCAAGGCTCCGCTGACAGATCATTGCTTTATAGATCTTGTTTTAGAACCCACATGTAAACAATTTAGAAATAAAGGTTATTGGAAGTTTAATGCCCGTCTTTTACAAAATGAAGAATTTGGCAGTAAAATCAAGGAATTGATTAGGAGTATAGAGATAAATGATTGTTTTGATTGTAATGTAAATAAATGGGAATTTTTAAAATTCAAAATTAGAGCTTTCTCCATACATTTCTTCTAAGAATATAAATAAAGAAAAAAAGGAGTTAGAAAATAACCTAATTCATGATATAAGTATGTGTTGTATTAAACCTGTTTTAAATGAGGAAAGAAATAGGATGATGGAGCTTCAAAATAAATTAGATCATCTTTATCTGGAAAGGGCACAAGGGGCCTTTGTAAGGTCGTGTGCCAGGTGGATTGAGGATGAAGAAAAGAACTCTTCTTATTTTAGTAATTTAGAAAAAAATAGGCAGCAAAGAAACCCCACTGATAGTTTAATAATACAAGATGAAGAATGCAAAGATTTAAGAATTGAAAAAACAAATGTTTCTGTTTTATTCTAAATTATTTTCTTCAGATTTTTCCTCAGATAAGTCAGATATTTTTTTTTGTTGCTAAAATCCAAAACAATATTCCACATATTGAGAACTCATTTAAAGTGTTATGTGATTCAGATCTTAAAATTGAAGAATTAGATTCAATTGTTATGAAGATGCCCTTAAACAAATCTCCTGGGACAGATGGGCTCACCAATCATTTTTTAACATTTTTTGAGGGGGATTTGAGGAATTTATTGTTTAATGCCCTGACAGAATGTATTGAAAAGAAAGAGTTGATTGAAAGTATGAAGCAAGGCGTAATTACACTCATTCCTAAAGCGGGAAAAGATAAAAGAGTTTTAGATCATTTGAGACCTATCACTTTACTTAACACTGATTATAAAAAAAAATTTCTGGGGTTATCACTGCTAGACTGAAAAAAGGTATTTCTACCATAATTAGTGAAACTCAATCAGGCTTTTTGGAGGGAAGGTCAATCCATAACAATGTTAGATTGGTTTTAGATTTACTTGACTATAGTGAGGTGGTTCAGGGAAGTGGATTTCTTATTTTTTTAGATTTCTATAAAGCATTTGATGCTGTAGAGCATCCATTTATTTTGAAAACTTTGAAGCACTTTGGTTTTGGAATAAGATTTATAAATTTAATTGAAATGTTATATAATGATATCAATAGCTCTGTAGCTCTAAGTCATGGAACTTGTACACGATTCCCAATTAAAAGGGGAATTCGTCAAGGTTGTGGTAGCTCCCCATTACTGTTTATAATGGTAGCAGAGTTATTATCTATATTGATTAAAAATAATGATATTGAAGGGTTAACAGTGTTAGATAGGCAAATAATAATTAGTCAGTTTGCAGATGACACAACGTTGTTTTTAAGAAATGAACAACAAATTCCTTTAGCTTTACATTCTGTTAATATGTTTTCTAAAGCTTCAGGGCTGCATCTGAATTTAAAGAAATGTGAAATATTAACTTTACACGAGTTTCCTCTGCAATCATTATCTAATATTCAAATTAAGAAGGAAGTCAAATATTTAGGGATTGTTATTTCTAGAGAGAGAGAAGTAATGGAGAATAAAAATGTATGGAATAACATTGATAAATGCAAATCAATATTGAATCGATGGCTGCAGAGGGATCTCACAATCTTTGGAAGAGTTCTTTTGTCCAAAATGGATAGTTTGTCCAGACTCATCTACCCAGCCTTCTCCTTACCCATATCAACACGAATGATTAAAACAATAAATAAGATGAATTTTAAAATTATTTGGAGGAATAAATGTCAATACATAAGAAAGGATGACATGATTAAAAAGTATGAAGATGGTGGAGTAAATGCGATTGATTTTGACATTATGAATGGAGTACTGAAATTAAAATGGTTAAAGTCATTCCTGTGTAATAACCACTCCTTTTGGTTTACTGTCCCCAATGCAATTTTTAAAAAACTGGGTGGAATTAATTTCCTTTTACGTTGTGATTTTGAGTGTACCTCATTACCAGTGAAACTTTCTGAATTCCATCAGCAAGTGCTGCTTTATTGGAAATTATTGTTCAAGCATAACTTTACGCCTCATAACACTCCAATTTGGAATAATAGATATATAAAGTTTGGTAGAAAGTCTGTTGTTGTTTTTTTTGAGGAATGGAAATCCAAAGGAATTTGGGCTATTGCACATTTTTTGGATGATAATGGAAATTTGTTACTACAGAGAGAGTTTTGTGAGAAATTCCAACTGCAGTGTACTGTTAATATTTACAATAGAATGATTAGAGCCATTCCAGTTGCTTTGAGATTAATGGTTAGAGAAGATATTGTGAACTCCCAAGTTTCCCCAGAATTGAGGCAGCTTTCCTTAGAAGGTTATGATTTTTGTGAGAAAAAAATGTTCAAATAGAGTTATTAGAAATTTTATTTCACAGGTTTATTATCCAAACCCAATTAGACGGGAATATGTGCTTAAAGATTTTGATATGGTTGAAATTAAAAAAATTTGAAAAAAATATTTGTCTTTCCCCCTCCCTCCAAAAGCTAAAGAGGTGAGGTTCAAGATTCTAAATGTGATTAAATTTTTAAGATTAAAATTTAATTTTGGTGTAAATAACTGTTTTTTTTTAAACAAGTATTGAAACTTTAGATCATATGTTTTTTTTGTGTGATACGGTACAATCCTTTTGGAGAGAGATGCAAAACTGGTTATGTTCCAGGGGTGTTGAACTCCCACCTTCCCACCTCTCAATGTGAAGGTAGTCAGGTTTGGTATTTTTCTTGAAAACAAAGATTTTGAATTTGTTATTAATTTCCTGTTATGTTTTGGGAGGTTTTTTATTCACAAGTGCAGATGGTTTAAATATAAACCCAACTTTATACAGTGGTGTAATGAGGTAAAACTCTTATATAAATCGTTAAAATTTGTTAAGAATAAGAAAGCCCTTAAGTTGGTGTCTCTTTTGGATTTGTATAATTTAATTTAAAAGCCCTCTTTGTTGTATTTTAATTTTGGAACATCCTTTGTTCTTATTGTATTTATTTACTTATTTTACTTTATTTTGGTTTATTTGGTCGTTTTTTGTTGTTGTTCTATTTTGGTTGTGCTCAACCAAGGCGGAAAATCTTTTGATTTATTCTGGTATGTGATTATGTACCTTGTTTGGTTGTAAAGCTGAAATAATTAAAAAAAAAAAAAAAAAAAAAGTTACAGTCGTAACTTTACAGACGTAAACACAACGACTGAATAAAACGGACTGAATCATCGCTTTCGCTTAAAACAACAGTGATTTATTAAAGTCACGTTTAGAGGCGCGTACATAGAATATAGTGTTTCCACACCATCTTCAACTTGTAATGTGCAACTATGTGTTCTAAATGAAATAGATGCACGTGTAGCAGAGAAACAGTAAGATTGAGGCCTTGTGTCACGTGGCCACTTTGTACACATAGTAGAAAAAAAATAATAAAAAAAAACAATGAAAAAGTATAGAGTGGCATACAGCTAGTGGGGGTAGACCATCAAAATCGTCATTAAAACTGTAACACTATATTTAGAAGAGAGGATTTCAGTATTAGGTGTTTGTTATACTGATACATATTTATGTTGTGCAAACATATTTCCTGTATGAAAGGCTACGTCTGTGACCTTTTCAAGGGGCATGTAGTTTAATGTTATGGTTCTTAATTGCGATCACATTACAACAAGTCCACATAGTCCTCTACCAAATCAAATGAGGTGCTATTAATATGTATAAAATGAATCACTTTTGTGTTTCTGTGATTTGCCATTCTCTAAAATTTGAACTCTAGGAATAAAAAAATGAAAGAAGAAAGCATAACGAACACGCATAGTTTTGTAAGTATTTCACAGTATTTATTGAAATGTCAAACTCATTTAGACAAACATGCCAGAACTACTGCACTGCATCCCAGCTCGTTTTTACCACTATGAAGAATAAAAAAAGCAGTTAATTATAAAAATATATCCAGATAGAAGCAATTAATTATAGCATAAGATAAATGAAAAGTAAAAGAAAAAAACTGAAACAAATGGAAACAGGTGTGTAATATGTAAAACATGTAACAAAACTCCCTAAAAAACTGTGACTAAATGCAAAGCAAATTAAAATTGTTAGTAATAATAATTGTAAATGTTAACTCTTTTCAGTATGAAAATGCTTTTATAAAAAATTAAAAAATTTACAGTATATGTATTTTCTTAAAAATTAATTGACTAAAAAGTGATACTTGAACTACCTGTATCTGCCTGACTAGGGGATGGATGTAATGTATTAATTATAAGATTATAATTATATCCAGGTGGCATTTCTGGATGTGTGGGGGTGAGTGCATGTGGATGATGGAGAAGGACAGCTTTATCTGCAAGTAATCCTGTAAGACAGAAAGGAAATATTATTACATTACATGCAACTTGTCGGTTCATACATTACTGCGGGTTTTATTGTTTTAGACTTTAAAACCCTCATCCGTCCCTTGGGTCAAAATGACCCAGAGCTGATATTCAAAGATTTTTTAAAAACGAGGGTTGATCGTTATGATATAAGGCTTCAGGACTTTTGTCCCACTTGCTCAAAAAAACACACAAAAAAAATTTGAGCGGATTCGATGATATTATGTGGGTGTTACAAGAAAAAAGTAACAAAAGAGTCCCTCGTGGGTCATTTTGACCCGGAGCCAAAAAAGCATAGAATTGATGAAAAAACTGTGGATTTTTTTAATTGAATTTTGTCACACTTGATCACAGAGCACGCACAAAAAATTTTGAGTCGTTTCGATGATTTTATGTGGGTGTAATAAAAAACCTAAAAAAGTGCCCCCTATGGGTCAATTTGATCTGGTCCATAGGAATCAATGGAATTTCAGAAAAAAAGAGAATTTTTTTTACCATACAAAATCTGACACTATCCAGGAAAGATGCATACCCAAACGAAGGGCTGAGACTGGAGAATGCCCCCAATGCAGAAAAAACTCACATATCCATACACACAGGCACAAACACACACATGGTACACACACTCCCATAGACATACATTACAACATAAATAATTTTCTGCTGGGAAATGAATATCATTTTGACTTTTTTTTGACCAAACACAGTTAAATTTGAGTGATGAGGTCAAGACCAATCATTTGATATCATATTTGTATTTTTAAATTTATCTTTTATATTTATTACATATTTATGAATATTTATGGATATGCACATGTTTGGATTAAAATCCAGTATAAAACTGTATTTATTTATTTTTTTTATTTTTTTTTTTACAAAATATACATTTTTAAATGTTTTTTATATATATCTGAAAGCCTTGAGATGCATCTGAAAGCTAAATGAAGCCTCAAAGTGGTGTAATATTTGACTTCTCACTCTCATAGCGATTTAATGGAGGAAAGTCACGTGAGAGGAGGCAATGCCTCCATCGCGCTGTAATTGGATATGATCGGTTATGATTGGATATGATTGGCTCTTGCGATAAATCCCGTCTCTTACTTTCGTGTGAGCTCTCGGCCTGATTTAAGAGAATAATGGCATTAATGAATAATTCTAAAGTAAGTAAACAACTCTCCTGCTCAGATATCACTGCTTTTTGTCACATCAAAACAAAACTTGAAATGGTATGAAAACGTGATGACTGCGTCAGTTTTGAGTGAGCATTCAGTGTGATGAAATGAAAGATATATCTTCGTGTCTCTGGCAGTGTTTACATTGCTTTAATGACGATTATGACCCGAAAATAAGTTGAAAAATATTGGTAACATTTTACGTCATTTAATATAATATGAACAAACAATTAACATTTATTACAGTATTTAGCCTATTAATCTTTGTTTACATTAGTTAATACAAATACAGTTCATTGTTAGTTCATGTTAGTTCACAGTGCATAAACTAATGTTAACAAACACAACTTTTGATTTTAATAATGCATTAGTAAATGCTGAAATTCAAATTAACTAAGATTAATAAATGCTGTAGAAGTAGAATATTGTTTATTCTTAGTTCATGTTAACAAAAGTAGTTAACTAATGTTAAATAATGAAACCTTATTGTTTACAGAATATTGTTCAAATTGTTACTGCCTTTAGTTATTATTTTGGAATAAATATAAAATTGCATAAAAACACTATGAAATGTATAATTAGTATTAAAATGATTAAATAAAATAAAAAAATAATATTAATAAAATACAAAATGTAATTATATTTGTTCTCTTTTTTATGTAATATTTATTTACCCAGGAGAATGTGACAACATTAAGTGTAAAAGGGACACACACATACTCACACACACACACACACACACACACACACACACACACACACACACACACACACACACACACACATATATATATACAGTGTGTGCAGAATTATTAGGCAAGTTTATATTCTGGTCATATTTTTTTTCCTTGAACATTTTACCAATTCCAAACCACATCAATCTTAATAACTACTATTGATGTATTTAATCATTTATAAGTGATATATAATTAATCCATAAAGCTGAAAGTCAAAAACCTATTTCAGGTGTGCAGAATTATTGGCAGGTTTTCTTTACAAATGAAAGCCAAAGTATTTGAACTCAAAGCAACAAAAAAGCAAAAAAATGATTAAATACCCATGAGAAGGATGCAATACTTCAATGAAATAAGAAATTAGCAAGTTAAGGCATGACCATTGGGCAGCGTAAAGTTCGGAGGTCAGCAGAGTCGAAAACAGGTGGAGAAGAAAGACACGTTAACTGTGAATTAAGAATTAATGTGAAGAATTAGGGGTCAAAAAATTTTTCTATCCGTAAATCTTCTCTGGAGTTTCCAGAAGTGCAATGTGCTCAGTCCTCAGAGACTTTGCTTCTGGGCAAAAATTCCTTGTAATGACCTCACTTGTGTTATCAACATGTTGAAGTGCCAGAAGACTGATTTTGTAGCAGGCTTTATGGATTAGCCAGTGACGATAGGCTGCCAACAGACACACATCCTCTCTTGAACCACAGTTCTGACATGACATCTTCCAGAATCTGCCAGTAAGTTTTAGGAGCTCATTTTTAGTCCATCTCCTATCCTGAAAAGTATGTCTTGCAGAGATTGACTAAAATGAGCTCCTAAACCTTACTGCTAGATTCTGGAAGATAAATTCTTCAAACAGTGGTTCAAGAGGATGTGAGGCTGGTCCTTCAAGAGTCACTCACAACTTATCTGTCCATAAAGCCTATACAAAATCAGTCTTCATGTATTTCACAACACTTCAGCATGTTATTCTTATTAAGTGAGGGTCATTTTTTTAGGATATTTTACCCAAGCAAAGTCCCTGAGAACCTGACACATTGCACTTCTGGAAACTCCAGGAAGGTTGCAGTTCTGGAAAATGATGGCGCTGGAGACTAAATGGTTCCTGATGGTTTCTCACCTAATTCTTCACATTAATTCTTAATTCTTTTGCAGTTAACATGTCTTTTCTTCTCCACCTGTTTTTTCTGACTCTGCTGATCCAATGAGCATTTCGCTGCCCAATGGTCATGTCTTAACTTTGCTAATTTTATTATTGCATTAGTATTGCATCCTTCTCATGGGCATTTAATATTTTTTTTGCTTTTATTCTTGAGTTCAATCTCTTTTTTGGCTCATTTTATCTGTAAAAGAAAACCTGCCTAATAATTCTGCACACCTGAAATAAGGAGTTTTTGACTTTCAGCCTTCATGGACAATTATATATCACTTATAAATGATTAAATACTAAATCAATAGTAGTTATTAAGATTGATGTGGTTTGGAATTGGTAAAATGTTCAAGGAAAAAAAATATGACCAGAATATCAACTTGCCTAATAATTCTGCACACACTGTATGTATATATATATATATATATATATATATATACAGTGTGTATGTTATAATAACAATTTTCAGGCTCATGGACCTATGGTATCAAGAAATAAGGACTTTAAACCTTGGAAGGATTACATGGGTCTGGCAAACAGAGTCAGAAGTATGCAGCGGTCAGCGGAGAAGCCAGACGTGGCCGATAAGAACGCACCTTCCTCCGTACTCCTGGAGTCTCAGAGCGGGCGAGTGCACGGGACCCTGTACCCGGAACGCGGCAAAAGCATCAGCAGCAGTCCAGTCCAGAAGAGGTTCTGCGGCTTTTGCTACCACAACGGAGAGGCCAAAGCCGTGTACACTTCACACAACTGCGTCGACCGCGCCAGAGCCGTGATTTGCCCATTCTTGAGCCAGTACGTGTGTCCCCTTTGTGGAGCCACTGGAACCAAAGCGCACACCAAGAGATTCTGCCCGCTCGTGGACAAAACCTACAGCTCCGTGTACACCTAATCAACACCGAGAACCGGATGTTTCTGACCAGTAGAAAATCTGGCCACGGTGTACGTGTAAGAAATGAGAATATTCAAGTTTAAAATGTTAATTGTTTAATCCAAACACTCGTGTAAGTTTGCATGCATGTGTGCTTTGTTTGATTTGGCACAGGGTTTTTTTTTTTTGTATTCGATTTTGCACGATTTTGTCTTCCACTTGAATGCAGTGGTGGTGTTTTTTGTCACTCTTTTCATTTTGTTTTTAAACAAAGTGAACTAGCTAATGGATTTGCTACAGTTGCATCCACATTTGAACAAGCTGTTTCTTGTTTAATTTTGTTTAATATATATATATATATAAAGCATTTTGTGATACTCTGTGGTGAAATAAACACATTTAATGTTTAATATGTAGGTGCCTTTTTTAAAAAAATTTTTTTATAAAGCTGCCTATATTTTGCATCAATATCTAACTATCTCAGTCTTCTGTTTTTATTTCTGTCTTTACTTCATTTTGGGGAACATGATGATCAGAAAGTTCATTGTTTAAAATTATGATGGTTTACTTCAACAAAAAAGAAAATGAACAATAGAAACATGTTCAGTGAACTTTTGGGAACCTATGCAGAGCTGGTAATAGGCTAACTGGTTACATATGTAATCTGGATTATGCAATCAGATTCCGAAAATTAAGTACTTGTAATTAGAGTAAGTTACATTTTAAAATACTCATAATCAGACTACAGTTACTTTATCGATTACATCAGGGATGTACTGGCCATCGGGAGTACCGGAACATTCATTTGGTTGGTTTTACATTCGCACATTCACAACATTCACACATTTCCACGTTCAATAACTTTCTAATTATATGTGCAGTAAATTTTTGCAAATTCTAATCAGCGACATCATTGTCAACCTACTACATTTTTTTTCACAATCGATCAAAATTGTTTTAACCCTCATGTACTGTTCCAGGTCAATTTGACCCGTTTTGATTTTTGAGTTGTCGGAAATATCAGTTAACTTATGTTTTTTTTCTTGAAATTTTGTGACTTTTCCTCATTTAGGGTCATGAACATGCATGCAGTTTCAGCACGCTGATGTGTTTTGACATGTCCAAAAATATAGCTGCAAGCAGCGATGGCGGGCCCAAGCCGTCAGCGCAACCGCCATCCCGGTGGCATCACGAAAAAGGGGCACAGCGGGCACATGCATTTACAGTAACCCTCTGGCAGTCTGGTTTTTAGGGATACAGCAACTAAAGGGTTAATCCAAACTGTCAATACTGTGAAAGATACATACACACACACACACACACACACACACACACACACACACACACACATATGCACACAACAATATATAAAACTTTGGTAACACTTTCAGTAAGGTTTCAATTATTAACATTAACTATATTAATTAATATGAACAATATTTATATAGCTTTTATTAATTTTAGTCTCTCTATCCTCTCTCACACTCACTCACTCACTCACTCGCACACACACA
>JAFVLL020002730.1:0-70552 GCA_021397915.2 Tor tambroides | reverse complement strand
ACACATAAAATATAAAAACGTGTAATAATTTATCCAGTTTAATAAAAGACCTAGATACACGATCATTGCATCGTTGTTGTGTTTAGGGCATACGCACGAGCGTCGCGACACATGTTTACATTAATCTACACCCCGCCTCCAGCAGAGCGGGGGCATCAGAATGTTCGAAAACAATATACCGTCGCTCAGCCTTTTCGAACTTCTTTTTGCTCCCAAACGAAGAATGAAAACGAACTTCGTTTGAAGTATATCAGGGCCTTCAGTTTGCACATCTCATAAGAATGTCTTTTTCTATTGGATTGCATGTGGGAGGGCTTAATCACAGTCTTACACTATAGCGCCACACTGGTCAAATTGCGTTATTGCAGGCCCTTACATTAGGTCTGACTGTTTGACAAAAATATTTGTTAACAATTTTTTTTATTGTCGACGCTGTTGATAATGTCAACTAACCATTTCAGTCCTACTATTTAGCCCCATCCTAACAACCACTCACAACACCATAGCAACTGCTGAAAATACTCTCAAATAGCATCCCATAGAATACCCTATCATCCAATTCTAGCAACCACTCAGAACACCTCAGCAACCATTCAGTAACATCTAGCAACCACTCAAAACACCCTAGCAACCACTCCTCAAACTGGCCAAACTACATAAGCCCTAAACAGCCTTCAAAATTCAGACAGTACTTTGTCAGGCTCTTCTCGTTCTGTCCTGCAATCATCTGAAACGCTGGACTTACAGCTGCAGAGAGGATGATGCTATTAAGAGACACACTATAAATTGTCTCACTCTGAGTTTGTGTACCGTATTTCAGGCGCGGGCTGATCCACCGGGTTATCCGGCCGGGGTTTGGGATTCAATCTCTGTATGTGAGCAGGATAAATTTAGTGGTTGGTCACTGGCTCCTACAGAAAGGGGCTTTCCATCAGAGAGCTGTAAAAGGGATCAGGCTGCCTTTAAGCAACATAAACCTCCACCAAACCCACAGACCTCTTTTTCTCAACACACTCCACACACCTACAGCAGTGTGAACCCATCCAAACACTACAGATCCCATATACACACATCATTCAAGCTCACAATCTATATGTGTTTTTTTTCCAGGGATTTATTCTATCTACAAAAAACTTTTTCTGTTATATGAAGGTCAAGGAAACGATCTTGGAAACATTTTACCATGCCATTTTTGTTTTTAATTCCTTTGTTTATGTAAAGATTTTACTGTTTTACCCTTACCCAAAACCCAGACCATCAAAAATATCATTTAAAATTGCAAATTTATTTATAATAATTTGTAATAATTAATATTACAATTAATTCTAATATTAATAATAGCATTAACAATTAACAATATACATTAATATCAATAATAACAATAACAGTAATCACAATACTACTACTAATAATTATAATAATAACAACTATTATTATTATTATTATTAAATAACATGTATTTAAAAAATACAATGTTATGGAAATTAGCCTTAGCAAGACAAAGAGTAGTTATTTTCCACCACAACTTAAAACAGACAATACATAATTGAGACGTGATATAAATGACAATTCACTGTAAAAAAAAAATGAAATAAAAGAAAAAAATAAATAAATCTTTTTCAAAGTTGTAAATAAATATTATTGTATTATGTTTTTCAATTTTTCATTTAATGCTACTTGCTGTTTCTTTGTAAATAACTGTATAGTTGTTCACTAGCAATTTCTTAATAAAAACCTTGTTTCTATACCTTTTTTTTCAGTGTTGTGTTGTCGGTTCAGGAAAAAAATGACAACTCTTCTGGGATGCATGTACACTGTTAATCACTGTTGGAAGGCAAAATTAAACTAGTAATAGCATGAAAAGTGTTTTTCCTTCCCTCTTTCTCTCTGAAAACCCACAGGGCCAAAAGTGCCTGTAGTTGAAGCAGCACAATCCAAAAACACACATGCACATGAAATCTGTGTGGAGAGTGCCGAAATCCAAGTGCAATGATACAAAACAATGATCCTCTTACACAAAGGTCAGTGTGAAGAACAACTGCATGATGCTCTTTACTTAAGAGTGACAGGCGGGGTGGCTGATTTGGCTGAGGGCAGCGGTCAAACCACTGTGTGCTGGTGATTATGTTGTAGCCACAGATTTGATGGCTCAGATAAAGCAGATGTGAGATGGAGATGGAGATGGAGGCAACCAGTGAGCGCACCGAGGGAGGGGTGAAAAATCAAGGGGATTTAGGCAAGAAGCTCTATCTCTCACTCACAGCTTTTCCAGGGTGGCTTGTGGGTGAAGAAAGAGAGAGAGATGCCGAGAGCTGACAGGGGAGAAGTCTTCTGTGTGTAAATCTTCATTTGGAGGAAGTGTTGGATTAAAAAGGCAGCCGTTTTTTGTCCCAAGGCTCATCATTTAACATATCACAGTCCCACAGGGATGGACGGTGGGACTCGGCTTTAGTCTTGTCACTCTTACTTATAGAAAAAGTAAGACTGGCTTTCAATGAACTGCCCAGAGCATCTGGATGGACAACAGTTTCATATTTTATGGGCATGATGGACAGAGAGATGGACGGACAGATACAGGACAGATACAGACAAATGAATGGATAGACAAGAGATTTAAATTCAGCATCTAATTTAATATTTAACTGAAAAAAACTATTAAAAGTATAGAAAACACACAAAAAAACTCAAATAAATTAGGGCCCTGTGAAATCCATTTTATTTTTTTCCAAATTCCTTTTTTTTTTTTCAAATTCCATTTTTTTTTTTGTTTTAATTTTTCTGGATTCCGTTTTTTCTAATTAAATTTTCCTAGGCTCTGTTTCAATGGTTAAAGTAAATTTTTATTAATCAAAAAAACATGTCTAAAAACATGTTAATTGAAATTATTTATTTTAAAAATTTTTATTTATTTATTTATTTTTTTTTCACTAAATACTGTGTTTTCAGTTATTTTTCTGGATTCCATTTGAATGGTTTCATTAAATTGTAATAATCAAAAGCATCCCTAATTAATTGAATTTATATATTTAAAAAAAATCTGCAATTCTGTCCACATTTTCCGCATTGCGGAAATCATAGGGCCCTAATAAATGTTCTATATGCATACACTACAAAAGTTTGGGATCAATAGGGTTTTTTAAAGAAATTAATAGTTTTATTCAGCAAGAATGTGTTAAATTGATCAAAAGTGACAAAAGATATTTAGAATGTTACACAATATTTCTATTTCAAATAACTTTTGTTCTTTTGAACTTTCTTATCAAACATGTTTATTCCGAAGGATCATGTGACACTGAATACTGAAGTAATGGCTGCTGAAAATTCAGCTTTGCATCACAGGAATAAAATACATTTTAAATGATAATCAAAGAGAAAACAGTTATTTTGAAATATATTTCACAATTTTACTTAAAAAAAAAAAAAAAAAAAGTTGTGACTTGTTTGCCAGTCTGTGCGCCAGACTCTCTAAAAAGTTTTCCAAAAATCAGTGAACTTCAGAAATCTTCACAAAATCGATATTTTCCTCCACATGTGTCATGCAGCCCATCGATTTCACCTCACACCGCTCCAATGTTATCAGCGCTGTCTACATTCTCTCTCGCACACTCTCTATCTTGTGGCTCTCTATTTGTCATGAGATGAGAGTAGAGTGTTCATCTGACACAATCTTTCTTCATTACAAGAAGCCATAATGTGTGTCAGGCCCACACAGACAACCTTCCCCAGGAACTCTCCAGAACCTTTGATGCACACAGGTCAGATCTCTCCAGAGCCCATCGAGAGCGGCCCACGCGGATGCTGCGTTTCTCGACTGAACACAGGTTGTGCATGGCTCCCTGATCTCTGCAACGGTGCAGACTCTGATCTGCTGGAGAAGAGGCGGTGGGCCCGCAGGCAAGAGTTTCTGGCACTTTTCCCTGCCCGAGGCCACTTTTGGTATGGTAATTAGCCGGATGCACAGGTCCAGCTTAGAGTGCTGCTTGATGTGTGATTAAATGTGGTCTGGGTTTTGATCTGGTGAATGGAATCTAAAGATTTGTTTAGATTCTTGAAGGAAGCGCTCCTTCAAAGCCTGCACTAAAATGCTGTTTGACATATTAAATGTGTTCTGTGTTTTGATTCATCCCAGGGACTTGAATCTTTCTGGTGAATTGAATCTAAAGATTTGTTTAGATTTGCTCAGTAAGACTGCCAGAAAAATGCTATTTGACAGTACAACAGTCGTTTACAACCACGTTCTTTACAAAGTAGGAACTTACAAATCACAGAAATGAAGAACAACAATTCATTCTCTAAAAAAATGTACCCATGTTTTTTGAGTGTCTTTGCATAGCAATACAAATTATTCTTAAGCATTATTATTATTATTATTTAAATAATATATAAGTAAGGGTATACTATAAATATTTAAATTAATTGCATTTATGCAGTTATTCATGTAATCATTTTATATTTTAATGGATTTAAATATTCCAATTAATAAATAAAGTTTCACAATATATTGTTTAAATCAATTATGCTGCCTTTGCAATGTAAAAATGTCAATTTCACACATATTAAATTAAAATGAAAATATTATTATTAATTTAAAAAATTATTATCTCTAATTACATTTATTTAAATATAATTATTTTAAAATAATTTTACTTAAATCGTAAATATTTAAAGTACAGAATATTATGAATAAAGATTCAGAGTAAGGCAGGACAACTGAATTAAACAATGAATTCAATTTTTCTGCCTTTGCAATGTAAAAATGGCAATTTCACAAATATTAAAATACCATGAAATATTACTATTATTATTATTATTATTATTATCATCATCATCATTAAAATAATATATGAAAATAAAGAGTATAACACAGTTATTTCTAAATCTAATTATTGTATTATATTACAGTATATTAAATTATATTATTTTATTATAATAATATTACTATTAAATATTTATTTAAATATTTAACTCATTTAAATAATTCTAATTAATAATAAAGTTTCATAGTTAGCATATTTTTACATTCAGTTGTGCTGGCTTCGTGGTATAAAACGTCACACATGCTAAAATAACATAAAATAAATATGTAAATAGAACATGTGAACAGAATTATAATTGCAGCACTATTATAGCTTAATACAGCTTAAATAGATTGTATGCATTTCTATGCTTATTTTTTTCAGGCCCAGTTCATACTTGACCACAGATATCCCAGGAGCCCTTAAGAATCACATATCCAACATGTGCATAGTGATTTCAATGCTCTTTCTCTTTCTCTCTCTCTCTCTCTCTCTCACACACACACACACACACACACTAGTTTAGCCACTGTTGAAGATTCATCAAGGCCAGTACCCACAAAAGAAGCCTCTAAATCCAGCCCTCATATCTTTCCCTCACCTTCATATTGGCTCAAGCTTAATGAATGTAAATCTTCCCTCCACTACCTTCATCAGATGCCAGACACAGCTTATACCTTCTGAAAAAGCCAAACACTTTTCCCCCTCCCCCCTCCCCGTATGCAGAGTATGGCTCCGTTCCAAACCCTAGTGCGCTGCCTCAGTGTATGCTGCCTACATACAGTCAGCAGCTTTCTGAAGCAGCAACCTAACGGACATGAAACCTTGTTACTCATTTGGAACGCTCTGCATAGAAAACAACAATGAAACAAGTATTGCTAAATTAATCAAATGCAACTATCCATAGTCAGAGAAGCAAAATAAATAGTTAATTTTTTTTTAAAATGTGAAAAGAAATGCACTGGCAACTTGGTAGATGTTCAGTTCTACTAGCAGAAAAGTTGCATGACAGTAATATTGTGAAATATATGATTGCAGTTTAAAATACCTGTTTTATATTTGAACATATTTTAAAATGTAATTTATTCCTGTGATCAAAGCTGAATTTTCAGTATCATTACTCCAGTCTTCAGTGTCACATGATCCTTCAGACATCATTCTAATATGCTGATATGCTACTATTTGTGCTCAATTATTAATAATGGTTCTTATTACCAGCGTTGAAAACAGTTTTTTTGTTTTTTTTTCCCCAAGAATCAATCAATGAATAGAAACATCAATGAATAGCATTTAAATAGAAATCTTTTGCAATGTTATAAATGCCTTTACTGTCCATTTTAACGGACAGTAAAGTGAAACAAGTATATGTTTTAAAAGTTTGAAAAATATGAAGCAGCACAACTGTTTTCATAATAAAAAAATGTTTCTCGATCAGCAAATCAGCATATTAGAATGATTCCTCAAGGATCATGTGACCCTGAAGACTGGAGTAATGATGCTGAAAATTCAGCTTTGCATCACAGGAATAAATTATATTTTTAAAGTATATTCAAACAGAAAACAGTTATTTTGAATTGTAATAATATTTCACAATATTACAATTTTTATTGTATTTTTTATGAAAATAAATGCAGCCAAATCAGACTTCTTAATTATTCCGAACTTCATGGTAATACATTTTATTTTTATTTACTTTTATAGTTGATTTGCATGTTTTGTTGGGTTTCCATTTGATTTCTAATTTAAAACCTGCACCCCGAAGCAAAACCAGTAGAAAACCGCTCTCTTAGAAGGGAGCATGATCATACGGCGTACATTTTGCAACAGCGTGCCCATGACATCTTAAAATGCAGCCTATGTAGGTAGCTCAATAGGCTGTGAACGAGAGGCTCTGAGTGTGTGCTTTACTCCAGCGAGGACAGAAGCATTATTTCAAACACCCACCGGTTCGGCACAAGGGTCAAAGATGACTCAGTTCTTCCGCCGGTGAAGAGGTGCTAAGTGGCAAACCAGGTTCACAGGGGTAACGCCGTTTCCCGTGCAGGTATTCAGAGAGAGCGAGGAAGACTTGAAGACTAATTATGCTGCTCTCTTGTTCCACTGTTAATATTTTACCGAAGCACACAGATGATATGACCTTCGCAATTCATTTTACAAGCATTTATGCTTGCTTTCTCTCCACTTGTCTCCATCTCTCCTTCTCGGCTTTTTCACGTTTGCCTCTAAATCCAGTTTGCCATGGCAACCGGGCTCAATTCATGAAAAGTCCTTGCTTTCACCCTGCTTTGTTCGGTGTGGCTGCTTTTCACACCTTTACACAAGGATTCAAAACAGAAGCTTCATATGATGACAAAGATTGATCCAACTTAAAGCCCGTAAACAAGGCTGAACCATGTTGAGGCTGAATCTTTGGGGAGCTTGACTGACCGCCTTTGCCTCTTAATAACTCCTACAAAGTTATAATTCACCTTTCGCCGTGCTTTTCGATTGATTCGAGTTCATTCTGCGGCCAAAACCTTGAACGATGTGCTGTGCTGCTCTGGTTGAAGCTCTAATTAGATGCAGGGATGAAGAATGAGTATTCAGAAATACTGTGCTGGATTGCGCCACAGGATAGTGGCTATAAACAAACGTAATGATGTAAACACTTGGCCGAACAGGCGTTTCGCATCGCTCAAACCTGAAGGGGGCGATAGAGACACCTTAAAACCCTCATGCCATTGTTCAGGTAACTAGCTATAAATATGTAGATTTAACTCCATTGAACATCATTGCTCTGCAAGATTCTTTGCCAAGACAGATGATGATCTGAAAGGCAAAACTGGCTCTAGAAGACAGTTTATGCATACAATATGAATTGCATTTTATATTGCAACAATGCATAAAAGCTTGCACAGCTAGAAACGAATGTATTCATATACTCATATACAGTTCGCGTTTCATGTTTTTGGGCTAACTTACACACTGGAAGCTTGAGGCTGTCTACTTTAGCAAAAAAAAAAAAGTCATGTTAAATCGTACATTGTAGCAAATGTTTATTGGCAATGGACCAACCAGTTATGAGCTACAACCAGTACTAAGAAAAAAATAAATAACAAAATAAAAATACAACAAGATAAAAAATAAAATGCATGAAAAAAAATTTCATTATTAAACTGCACAAACTATTTTTGCATTCATTTGCAATGAATATAAATTGGTACAAAAAATGACTTTGAATGTAGAACAGTATATTTACAATGAATTCCACTAACATAAATGTATAAATGTGGTTAGAAATAAAAAAAATAGTAATTAAATTAGTAAGCCAGAGATCAGAAGCTTAACATACTCACTTTGATCTACCACAATTAAAAGTTACTAATATATGCATCCAATAAAATTTATAGCAAACAATTGTCTCACATTTCTATTTTATTGTATTCTATTAATATTTAGATTTCAAGATTTTTATATTTATTTTTTCATTTTTATTATTTTATTTTAATCTTTATTTACAACTGATATCATATTAGATTTATATTACATTATTTATATCAGAATACTTTCCAGTCAGCTGGGCACAATAATGAGGTTCAAAAATAGAAACCAAAAAAAAAAGAAAGAAAAGAAAAAAGTTAAATACAGTTGTTTATCATTATATTTTCAACTTGATAAATAATGGTGTGTTTAGTTTTAATGGCTGTATTTAGAGCAAATCTATCTGTTCAAGTCTCATCCTTATTGAGATCATCGTTTTTGTGCTAGATAAACGTCTTGATTATAAAATGAAATAACACTTTCTGCATTATTTAAATAAATATTAAAAATAAATAATATTAACAAATTATCTTTAAATATTAATATTATCTATAAAAGTAATTTAAATATAAATAATTAAATATGATTGATAATGTTCACAATATTATATATAATATTTCATTTAGAAAGAAACTGCCCCCTTCAATGCAGCTTCAATGTGGTTTGCTACTTTTGTTATGGAGCAAAACACGTTTCGTTGTAGCTTGATTGTAGCTTAAATACTTAAAATGAAGAGCAGCTTGAAGCTTGGCTGAGGTTTCAAAACACACACACACACACACACACACACTTGGCTTCCCACTGAAGAGTCAGATTAGAAATTTTAATTTGCAGAAGGCTTTGTGTTGATGGTGAACATTTGTCTCAGGCTGGAGAGAAGCAGATGAGGTCATGTCAGATTGACGAATGACCAGTGATGACTGCGAGAGACACTCTGATTGGTAGAAGTGGGAATAATACATAAGCTCTCTCTCTCTCTCTCTGTCTAAAACACACAGAGATTTCGAGATGAAGGCAGAAGAGGACAGAACATGCTGAAGGTGACAAGCGACGTATCTTCCTTTCTCGTACCCCTCATTTCTAGGCTTTCTGAGAGAGGATCCCACTGCACAAACGCTTCTTAATTACATCTTCTGCCAATTCAGAAATGGATTTTACAACTTTAAAATTTAAAATAAGGAGGAAGCTGTTCACCACACCCACTCAGAGCGATTAAAATGACACATTCAATAGGACTCAGGGACCATTTGTAGTCTGTAAGGCCGCTTTCACACTGGAGCTTTCTGGCGAGGGCCTGAGTCTGTTTGACATCTGAGTTTGATTGGTGTGAAAGCGGTTTTCCAAACTTGGTTCTGCTTGAAAAAGTGGAGTTCATGGGGTTCATGCAAACTTTGATACGGTTTGCAATCGATATGAAAGCAATCCAACCTAGCATCTGTGAACTTACTGCTATCAATGATGCATAATAAAGTAATAAGAAGTTGTGTATTACCATGATTTTACCATTTGTAAGGTGTTCAAACAGCAGGCACACCATGAGAGTGTACAATCCTCCTTAACTATGGTTAAAATCACTGCAACAGACAGCTTTTAATTGCTTACACTACAAAACAATTGTTTCTTAAGCTTTTTTGTCTTGAATTCCTTAATACAAGAACATTATTATTATTTTATTTTTTTTAGAAAAAAAGACTTCAGAGAAAATATCTTGAATTAGATTTCTCCTTTCTCCAAAGGGCAAATTGTTAGGCTTTTTCTTAAAAAAAAAAAAAAAAAAAAAAAAAAAAGCATAAACCTCAACTACCAAAAATAAATACATACTGTAAATAAAATTGTCAGTGGTTAAATAGCTTGAATCAGATCATCAGCATTTTAAAATGTACTATAATCCAGTTATGAGTACTCAATTTTTGGAACCTGATTACATAATCCAGATTATGTGTAATCAGTTACTACCCAGCACTGCTAGTTACAGTAGTAACCAGCCTTTGCTAGTACTCTTGTAGTACTCACATTTCTGACACAAACATACCACGGCTTAGATCCAAAAGTATGTCAGTTTAAGTGAACCTGCTTCAATATAGTAAGAGAAATCTCTTTATTTTTCCATATAGAGATGCAGTTGTGTTCCGCAGCAGAAGCGCTGTCAGTGTGAAAGCTCACCGCACACATGCTGTCGCAGTTATGCCACGCTTACGCTCACGGTATGAAACAGACACAGACTGTATAACATAACAGACTCGACTGCGCTCTGTGCTGTAAACATGGATGACGCTGACTTGAAATACACTAATTTCACAGGACAGGAGAACCCGATGGAGCGCTGGACAAATTACTGTGAAAAACGCCTTCACGTTTGGAGGACTCTTGTCAGGTGCTTCATTACAGCTGGCTGTCACACACACTCCTCTCCTGAGATTAACCCACATGACGGCCGGATGGCATGAGTCCTAGCTGCCCACACACACACACACACACACACACACAGGTGTCTCCTGCACTCTCAGCTCACACAAGATAACAATCTGCCATCTTCAGGAACATTCTGTGGAAAATCCTGCTGTTTTGGGTGCCGTCACACATAATGGCAAGAGACATCGATTTGAAACCCATGAATTACGAGAAAACAAGATCTGTGTGTCACAAAACTATGGAAGGAACAAATGGAAAACAGCAGCTTTAAACAGATCAGTCTGTAGTGAGCAATACTTGGGCTAAAACATCAAACTGGTTTCATTTGTTTAAAAGAAGTATATGTGACCCTGGAGCACAAAAGCAGTCTTAAGTCGCTGGGGTATATTTGTAGCAATAGCCAAAAATACATTGTATGGGTCAAAATGATCCATTTTTCTTTTATGCCAAAAATCATTAGGATATTAAATAAAGATCATGTTCCATGAAGATATTTTGTAAATTTCCTACCGTAAATATATCAAAACTTAATTTTTGATTAGTAATATGCATTGCTAAGGACTTCATTTGGACAAATTTAAAGGTGATTTTCTCAACATTTTGATTTTTTTGCACCCTCAGATTCCAGATATTCAAATAGTTGTATCTCGGCCAAATATTGTCCTATGTCCTATTGTCCTGTTCACATGATGTATAAATCTCAATTTTGAAAAATTGACTCATATGACTGGTTTTGTGGTCCAGGGTCACATATATTTAATAAATTTAACTACACTAAATATACTAACATATTCAATATATTTCAGCCTTATTAATCGTACGAGCTTTAAAAGTCATTCAAGGTGCTTCTAGCTACACATTTATAAAAGTATGCATGTGAAGTATGTGCATGTATAACAGATATGTACCAGAGTGCAAAGCTTAAAGCTCTCAAGACATCTAAGAAATTACAACATTGAAACACTGAAGATGATTTCATATTGTACTATAATAATTCCCATATTCTATAGGAAACAAATATAGTAAAGTCACGAAAGAACTACAATGTAGAAAATACTCAAAATAAAGAGGTATCCAAAATTTCTTCATAAATATGCCAAAATATGTCTGAGATGCCAACCACTATAAATTTAAAAAGGTCCATTTATTACGTTAGATCCCTTTTGAAATTTTTAATTGAAAATATGTATATTATAAAATATATACACACTACTGTTCAAAAGTTTGAGGTTGGTAAGATTTTTTCAGTGTTTATGAAAGAAGTCTCTTTTGCTGCATTTATTTGATAAAAAACAATTATTAAAAATATATATTAAAAATATTTAAAATAAAATAAAAATATTTACAATTTAAAATAACTGTTTTCTATTGTAATATATTTTAAAATGTAATTTATTTCTGTGATGCAAAGCTGATTTTTTTTATCATTACCCCAGTCTTCAGTGTCACGTGATCCTTCAGAAATCATTCTAATATGCTGATTTGCTGCTCAAGAAACACTTCTGATTATTATCAATGTTGAAAAAAGTTGTGCTGCTTCATATTTTTGTAGAAACTGTGATTTTTTTTTTTTTCAGGATTCTTTGATGAATAGAAAGTTCAAAAGAACAGCATTTATTTGAAATAGAAAAAAAAAAAAAATCACATAAATAACTGACCACATTTGGATGACAGTTTACACCAACATTGACTAATTTTTGAAAAGAATATGGCAAGAATTTTTGCTTCTTTCGCCTCCCTTAAGTCTGTGCAGAGGTTCTGTATATCACAAGTGTCGATTACCACTCAGAGATCCCAGAAAGCCTGATGCAAGAACATAAACCAACATTCATGGAAACAGAATGTATATTTAGCCTTGGCAGGTTATATCCGACCGTCAGTCCTGACACCCAATCTCAGCCCTAAAAATCTCCAAAAGAGAAGCTAAATATAACAGTCAAGAGATGAAAGAGTCACGACAAGGACCAAGATGTGACCTACATACGTTCTTCCCACGAGGCCACCACCGCCACAATGTGGGACAGTTCCTCACCTTCTTTTCTTTTCTGATCATTCAAATAACAGAGAACATTTTGCCCTATATCAGAAAACACGCCGATGACACAGAGCTGAGAAAAATTCTGACAGAAACATGAGACGGTTTTTATCAAAGCTTCGAGATGACAGATGCGGCCAGAAACAAGACATCTGATATCGTTTTCTGACATCAGGGAATGTGGGCTTGAACGTAATGAATGCAAAAAAAATCATTTGTTTACATCGCTTGTGCATTCGCTCCTGTTTTCAAGACATTTGCTAATGCATGCAATCAACACCAAATCATTTAAAGGACAAAAATAAGCCAGTTTTTAGAGGCTAATCAGTCTGATTTGATCATTTACAAAAATCTTCATAAAAATTTTCAACACTGTTGAATGCCTGAATGCATTGAGGATCATCTAATTCTCTAAGATTTGTTATGATATGACATGAAAGTGAAAACCTATTCTACTTCCAAAATCTGACAGTTTTCCAAGTGAAATGTATGGAAGGAGTTGATTTTATCCATTGGAGATTGATTGGATTGTGAATAGTGGGTGTTATATTCTAACAGAGTCAGATGATTGAAAGAAAAGAGCTGAATTTCAGATGCAGAGCAATTATTACATAAAAATAATTCTTTGGAGAATTTTTGGAATCTTTGGATAAAGATAAATGTTTCCAAAGATAAATCTTTGGAATAACATGAGTCATGCACAATAAGACCAGCAGCATGAATTTACAAAGTAAACAGGATCTATTTCGATTTCATGTTGACTTGAAGATCTCAAGAGTCTGTATGAAGAGCCTGAAGGCACAGCAAAAAATAAACTTTAACTATATCACACATTTAAAATCACTCACTACATGATCCTGACGCATGCTTCTCTCTAAAGGATGCATTTCCCACCAGGGGAGGGTATTAAAACCCCAAAAATGAGTCAAAATAAAAGAACTGAGCCAATGACTCTCAAAAACATCACACTGACTCCATGTGGCTGAAGCTGGAAATGCAAAAGACATGCATTTTTTAGTGCATTTTCAACTTCTCAAAGGTCAAAAAGTCTAAGAATACAAGTAAAACTTGCATTTTTCTTATTTATCTGAATCTGAAAGACTATTTGATTGAAAACTGAACTGCATCGAAAACTATGAAAACTTGTTTGCTTTAATGACAGCAGCACTGCAGATAATGTGAACAAAACCTAACGAACATGATCACATCCAGCATGATTTGAAATGTTTCAAAGAGCATTTTGAGCTTCTATGGATGTAAAAGACCTGACTGTCTGTACAAAGAGTCATATGATCAATATCAGTCGTTTTACTAACATTTGATTTGTCACCTAATAGTGTGCTGTTGTTATTGTTAACTAAAACTATTCAAATATAATTTTCATAACCTTAAATACAGCTAGAATATAATATAAATATACAATGAAAAACTTAGAAACTTAAACAAAAAATAGAAATGTTGTCTCCACAACTGACTGAAATAAAAAGTTGAAGTTGAAGGACTAAAATGACTGAAACTGAAATAAAATAAAATAATATATATATATATATATATATATATATATATATATATATATATATATATATCATTAAAGAAATAAAAATTATCAAATCACATAGCAAAATGAGTTGAAGTTGTACTAAAATGACTAAAACGGAAACAAAGTAAATGAAAACTAAATAAAAAAAAAAATCTAAAAAATAATAGTAATAAAAATGATCAAAGCACATAAAAAATTACAAAAACTTGAAATGAAAATACAAAAAAGCCAATTCAAAATAGCATATATAGGCCTACTATAAAATAGCACTGATGCTGAGACGACTATAAGTAAGAAAATCATAGTTTAATTTTCCCAAGTTTAAACATTTATTTACTGTGTCAAAAACAATGCTCATTTGTTCAAAAAGCCCAACACAGACTCAACCAATGATGTGAGTTTGGGGGCGGGACTATCTCTTAGACCAACCAATGGCAGCCAGGCAGTGGAGAGCAGGAAACCTGTTTGAAGTTGGTCATTATTTGGCAAAATACGATTGGCAACACTAGTGACAGTAATGACACCCTTCAGCTTTTGAATGAAAGCTCTTTACATCAAAGAAACATCCACACTATAAAACAGCTCATCCAGCCTCTGCTGCAACTGATTAACCATCACATGACCGTGGCATTACTTCCTAATCAGAAACGAGTTAAGGTCTTGCGCTTGAGGTGAACCTCTGATGAAAATGGCATCGGTATTAGCGACCGTTGGGCCATCATTCACTTCCTAACGCGCCGTGATCCTTCACCGACCCCCATCAACCCCAACTGCTAATTTGTCTTCATTAGAAGACCCTTAAAGATCTATTTCCCTCTGAACCCATCAATCTGAGTCACGCTCAGTCTCTCTACCATGTCTCACAAATCAGAATTAATCCCACATAATGCGCCAGCCAGACGAGAATGTGGATAAGAAAGACGGATTCATTTTCTTCGCAACACAATATGCAGGAATTACCACAGTCGAAAAGTCATGTTGACACGCAATCAATGCACAGCAGGAGAAATTACAGTTATCATAATGCTCCATTTCAGATCGACGGAGAATTCCTGGCTAACGTAACGGCATATGTTTACTTGTTGCGATGCATTCGGTCCTGTGCAATTACCATCAGGATGCGTCTAGATTTTCATTCTCCTGCTATGACCTTGATGCAGAAAAAGTCACGGTAATCAACCGCCAGGATCGGACGGAGGAAGATAAAGCCTGACTCATGGGAAAAAGAGCCAAAAAGACAAGACAGATTGCTGCTCATTAAGATTTATGAATGAACCAAATGAGCAGGTTTTGGGTCACAGAGCTGTATAATTGAAGCGAATAAGACGGCACTCATGTTCTTATTGAAATAAATGAATGTACATTTCATAAAAGAGCCAGTGACTTCCTCTGACATGCAATAAAGACTTTAATTTGCTTATAATAAGAAAA
Organism: Tor tambroides; assembly: GCA_021397915.2. NCBI lineage: Eukaryota > Metazoa > Chordata > Actinopteri > Cypriniformes > Cyprinidae > Tor > Tor tambroides. Next base: position 55,038 of record JAFVLL020002730.1, on the reverse strand, counting down.
TCTTAAAAAAAAAAAAAAACATTTTAAATTAAATTGCAAATTAAAGGAGTAGTTGACCCAAAAATTAAACCTGCCATTATTTACATAATTTCACCTAGGAGAGAATTTTTGAAGAATTTTCATAAAGCTTACTTATGATTGATCAAGCTCCAAAATTATAAAAGTGCACCATACAGTAAAATAACCAAACAATTAGTTCATATGACTTCTATACTATATTCCAAGTCTTCAGAATGAAGACTTCATATGATAAATGTATGTGAGGAACAGAGGTAAATATTGCTGTTACCAACGTAAAGCTAACATAAAGACTTGGACTACAGTGCATGAGTCATATGAAAAACTTCATATCTATAATCGATATTGCGCTCAATATATAAAGTAGGATATATATTGCATAGCAAAAGTTAACTTCTTGATTGCTGATACTGTCAAAATGTTAACAGATGGCTCAATATCAAAATGCAAGTATATCCAACTTGATCTGCATTCATACAGTCTCAGATTGACTATATATATCATCATTGCAAATAAATGTAAATTATTTTGTATCTAATCTGGTAAATGCAATAATGTATGAAGATACAAACAAATGCAAACAAATCTTACCTGAATACCACTTTTTAAAGTCTGCATTAAAGAAAAATTCTCCTTATACATTTCTCAGAAAAAAAGTTTGGAACAACATGAGGGCATTTTTGGATAAATTATTGCTTTAAGGTTTTCATATCAGATGCACAACATAATAACTGTTGATAATTCACATGTCCACTACATAGGCGCTGTGCACATTAAAAGCCTTGCAGTGTGTGTTTGTAGTACTTTCCTACTCCCACTGAGAACAGCCACAAACCCAATTTTGTACTATAAGTCCTGACTTAAGAGGTGATAGATAAAGCTTTGTGGTGCAGAAAAACAGTTTGTTTATAATTAAGTTTGCTGTTAAGACCTCCTCTAATCCTACTTCATTCAAGGGTTCAACAGCAGAACAGCAGCGTAATCCTCCGACAGCAACTCAAACTCAGCAAACTGATCATTTAAGACCAGCAAGTCCGAAACTGACCACAGCATGTGTTCCAATTCACGTGCACCCTATGAAGTGTCCTCTGCTTCCTACACATTCAGTAGGGGATATCAAAAAGTGTTTGTTTAAACAAATATATAAATAGGAATAAACTAATAGATGAATATAAACATAAATAAATATAAATGCAAATAAATAAAAAAATTAAATCTTTTGCCTTTAAATGCTGCCTATGTAGACAACTAACTATGTTTTGTAGCAGAGCCGATGATTACATTATTGGTTTAGTAAGAGAAACTAGTAGTACCACAAGAGATCGACCATAAACTAATGAGTGCAATTGTTTAAAATCTCCAGAGCACACTTTTATATTTTTATTTGTGTTATAGCCAACTTTCAAGTGTTTTTAAAGTCACTTAGGAGTAGAGATATGCTCTCCTATTGATCAGGTATACTCTTTAATTGCACCATCCAGGCACCAGAGACACGTAAAGCAGCTGTAAAGCTCTGCACTGAATGAATCTCTTGCTGTGAGCGTGAATTATGATTCGAAATGGTTCGTTTCATGCCTCCCCTAATAAGATTTCGCTTCACAAACACAAGCCTCCAACAAGAGCAGAGAGAAACGACTTGCAAATAACTCTAAAATGGCTTTAGTGCAAGAGAAGGCGCTCCGTTCCTGAAAAGGATCAATAGGCTTGCAAAAAAAAAACCTGTCAAACAAAGTAAAACACAACTCTGCCGTCTGAACAACTCTCCACCGAGTGGAGAGGAATATCACAGTCATACTTCAACAAAACTCCTGCATTTCATCCTGTTATAGCTCCCATTTGGAAGAAAACAGCATCTCTTAGAGCAGTTCACATTTGCTCAAAAATAAAAACGGTGCTCATACCAGCGTAGCTTTTAAGGGAATAGTTTATCCAAAGAATGAAAATTCAGATTTTATCCACTCACTCTCAGGTTGTTTCAAACTTGGATGCTGTTATTTTTTTCCTGTGAAGCACATTTGGAACATTTTATACATCTGCCAAGCTCCAAAAATGGAAAATGCACAATTTAAGCATTTTAGCGTTAAAGTAACATAAGTAGCATAACTGTAGTCCATACAACTTGTGCTCTATATTCTTAGTACTCTGAAGCCACATGAGAGACATACTGCATGACCAAAACAACACTGGTTTTTGTGTGTATCACAATCAAATGCAATTTTTAAAAAAAATTCAGTAGTGCACATTTTTAACCTCCATACAAAGATAGTTCTCAATAATCTCTGACAAGCAACAAAAATGAAAAAAGCACCATTTAAGCACCAAATTTTAAGTGCATCAAAATCAACTGCAATGCATCAGAATATTCAAATGAATAATAAAAAAGTCTGAGGAATCTGAGGAAGAATTTCAACTTAAATTTCAGTCTTTTCCTCACACAAAACTGTGTTGTATTTGTAAGTTGTAATATAAGCATTTTTCCAGACATTTTTCAGAAATTATCTACTCACTGATGTTTCAAACTTGCATGCTATTATTTTTTCAATAGAGCACATTTTGAACTCAATGACAGCTCTCAATAAGCATATCTGACAAGCCACAAAAACGAAAAAAGCACAATTTAAGCACCAAATTGATCAAGTCCACAAAACTTGTGCACTATCTTCTGAGTTTTATAGTATGAAGCCATGAGAGACATAAGCAAAAAAACATTGGTTCTTGTGTGCATCATAAACAAATGCAATGCAGTGCACCAGTCTTAAAAAAAATAATAAATAATAATAAAATAAATTGTTTTTTCAGTAGAGCACATTTTGAACTTCCATACAATGGCAGTTCTCAATAAGCACATCTGACAAGCTACAAAAAAGCATCACTTAAGCACCAAATTGATCATAAAAGTACCAAATAAGTAGCATTATAGTCCATATGAGTCTTCTGAAGCCACATGAGAGACCAAAAAACATTTGTTCTTGTGTGCACTGCAATTGAATGCAATGCACCAGTCTGAATATTCAAATGAACAATAATAAAATGTGAAATATAAGAAAGATTTTCAGGGACTAATGATTTAAATGTCATTCTTTTCCTCAAACAAAATGACTTGTGACTTGTAAGTTGTAAAATAGGTGTTTTTTTATTCAGTTCTCATTTTGTTTTCCACACATAACTACAGCATACAGGTATGGAAGAACATGAGGGTGAGAAAACAATTACAAAGTGTGTGTGTGAATGAGTATAAGATATTCAGGACTGTCACAGCTGTACAGAACTTGAGTGAATAAACTCACCTCACTTCACTCTCAGCCTTGACTTAAGAGTCTTATATCAAGCATGAACGAGAGATGTTTCACTTCAAACTCTCGCTGAATGCTAAATCAAGGACGCAGGTCTTGACCTGAGCTTCTTTTGCTGTTCAGCCATCAAGTAACACTGATGTACGTTCAACATTGCTTTAATTTAAGCTTCCATTTGTTCAGACAACTCCATTTTGTGGAATGCAAGGTCACGTCCTACCTCTGTCACAACATACACATCACTGAGCAATAATGAGGGCAGAGGTTTTGGGGATTTTTTCTCCTTAGATTAAAAAGGAAATGATGAAAGCCTAAGACGACTCGCTTTCTCTCTCTCGACAGCCAAGGGACCTGAGCTGCATTTAAACTCTCCATTTCCATAAACATTTATGAAGTTTCGCTACAATGCGCCGATATTAGAACAACATCTCCCTCAGACTCGGCGACACTTTGCAATGAAATCCCTCGGGAGAGGACGTGAACCATGCTCTTGCTCGCCTTAGTTACAGCGTGGTTTTATAGTCTCTGTGCAATGGGACGTGTTCTAAAGGTCTAATCAACACACTTTCCCTCTCTCCATGAGAGACACGTTTAATTGGCGAATGGGCCGAGGCATTACAGCAATGCCAGATTTAATATTATCCCGTCAAACGTTACGACAGTTCAAGAATACTGATGATGAGAACTACAAAGACACAAAAGAATCCTTGTGCATGAAAGGAAAGTGCGATAAATAGGTATTTATCTTGATAAGCCGATATTGATCAGAATTAGATTCAGACCAACAGAAAAATAGGACGATAATTGGATAGATGGACAGACAGACAGACAGACAGACAGAGATAGATAGATAGATAGATAGATAGATAGATAGATAGATAGATAGATAGATGAAACATTAGAATTAAAGACAGAACAATAAATAGAATGACAGATAGAATGATAGAATGACAGATAGAACGATAGAACGAGATAGATAGAACGATAGATATAATGATAGAATGATAGAATGATGGATAGATAGATAGATAGATAGATAGAACGATAGAACGATAGATAGATAGATAGATAGATAGATAGATAGATAGATAGAATGATAGAACGATAGAACGATAGAACGATAGATAGATAGATAGATAGATAGATAGATAGATAGATAGATAGACAGATAACAGCAGTACACACACTTGTTGATGATGTGCAGTCTTCAGTAGTTAGCAGCTCTCAGTTCAGCGTTAGATTCCGTATTCTCTGTCGGCCTTCCAGGCCCGCTCGCTCTTTCCCGTCACCTCTACCACAGCACAGTCAGAAAAAGACAAAGACAAAAAACAGAAAGTGAGAAAGGGAGCAAGAGAGAGAGAAGGCCGAGGGATTGGAGCTCAGAAGCAATTAAAGCGCCTCCATTTTGTGATTGAGTTTCCATTGTTAGGAAACCAAATCGCTCTCTCACAGAACGCCGGTCACCTGCTGAATGTCAAGAGACATAAACATAGAGAGAAAACGGGCGTTTCGCAAAAGCTCCATCAATTGTTCAGCCTGAGGAGTGTGTTTTGCTTCTGACAGGAAAAAATGAAGAGTTTGATGGACGGTTTGCACAAACAGAGATGACTGAAGTACACTAGAGGAGCTAGCTTTATCTAACGGTAATGATTTATTCAGTAAAGCCAGTGTAATGTGAGCGTGTAATCCAGGTCTCCACATGCTCTCAGGTTTCTGTATCCTATTCAGGAAACCCTAATGACTCTCTCCTGCCAAAGAACCGCTTAAAGCTTCATGCCCATCACTGCTATTCAAACATAAAATGCTGACATTGAAAGTGAATCATTCACTGGCTCCACAAAGACTTGATGGTTATTGCTATACATGCAATTAATTATTTATTTGGACATGCATCTAATGATATGAATGCTGAGGTTATTTTATTGATGTTATGAAGTTACGTGCAGTCAAAATATGAAACTCACACTATGGAGCTCCAAAGCCTCAGGCCGTGGTGCTCAAGGCTCCAGGGCCTCTCAGGTGAATACAGTGCAAGGTTACAGTGAAAATGCATGAACAGGGATGCAAGCGAACTCCATTAATATACATGCAATTTCCATCCATTAATCAAAACTGCAGAGAATCAACAGCCCTGAAAAGCTGGCATCAATTAATCCCAACCTTCTCTCCCATGACGCACACTGAGCTGTCAAAATCGCACGCTATTTTAATATGCCCAGATTCCAATTAATGCGTCACATGATATCTACAACAAACACAATCACCACATGAGCAAATCAAGCTGCTAAAAACATCTCACTCATTTCCAAGGAGTTAATGCATGCGGGATAATAGTATCACTATGAATATATTGACAAATTGTGATTCACAAATGCACAACCTAATTCACATTCACATATTACTATTCACAATTGCACAAAATACCATTCACTGATGCCTATTCACAAAATATGACTCATGTTCAAAACATGATTTACATTTTTAAATGTTTTAAAATTTAGGAATTCTTTATGTATCAAAACCTACTTTACATTCAAATTTCAGGATTCACGAATGCACATAAAAACACTATTTACTTATGTAATGCACAGACAAAATATCACCATTTTAATTGTTTTAACATTTAATAATTGATTAAGATTCAATTTATGAATGCATAACAGATTCATAAATGCACAATCTAATTTAAAATACAATTATATGATTCAAAAACGCCCATTAAAACGCTATTCACGTGTGTTACCTATAATGCAGATTCACAAAATATGATTCACAAATTCAAAATATGATATACAAACACACAGTTCACAGTTTGTAAATGTTTTAAAATGTAGGAAGTCATTATGAATCAATTAATGAATGAATTACATTTCCATGAATGCATGTTCACATTCACACACAAGTTTTATGATTCACAATAGCATATAAAAAAAAATAATAATATTATTTATATACATTAACTGATGCCCAATCTTTACATTTAGGAATTGATTGTTGAATCTGTATTAGCAAATCACCATATATGTTTATGGATTGCTTATGTTTATGTGTGGATTGATTGATTGTGTTTGAAGACATATTATGTATGGAAAAAAGACAAGATTTTATCATAGAGTTTTGATTCAGAAAAAATAAGGCTGCACAATTAATTGAAAACAAAGTCGTGATATTGTGATATGATAATTTGGAGAAGTCATAAATATTAATGTTAAAATTTTACAGTTGTAATGTAAACTAAAATTATTCTGTTATTCTTCTTAAATACGCAATGTTTTCATTTTACGGTGAAATATTACATTAGTAATTTTGTTATTTTTTGTTTTTATTTAGTGATTTTATTTTTTGTAATAATAATAATTATTATTATTAGTATTAGTATTGTTATTATTGTAATTATTATTAGTGGGTGCTTGCAAAATGCAAGGCACTCACTATTGTTATTCGTCATACTTATTTTCTTCTTCTTCTTCTTTCTTCCGCCGAAAGTTTGGCGCGTAACTCCTCCCGCAGCTTTTGTCACAGACCCACGAATGAGGCGTCAAATCGTGCGGATTATTCGGGAATGGTGTGCTATGACTTTTATAAGCGATCGGGGGTACGGTGTTCGCCCCAGGGGCGAAAAAGCGGCCCAAAAATCCCATTGACTTAACATTGCGACAAACTTTGACGAGTCATAGCTCAGAGCGAGGATTTCACAGAAACTTGTGATTTGCCACATTTGAAGAGGCTGGCAGGCTCTGTAAGAACATACCTCACAATGGGGTAAAAGTTGCACCCCTGGGGGGCAGGAGCTGCCCAAAATTTCCCATTGACTTACTATGGAGCAGGACGGCCCATGAAATGCATGCGTTTCACCTACTATGGTAAATTGCATAGGGATTTTGTATTGAACATAGCTCTGGATCACAGTGTCATAGAGACAAGGGGGTGGGCTCATTTTACTCGGACGACCAATCAATCTCTCAGGATCATTGTGAAGCTATCAAGCCACGCCCTAGCAACCATTTAGAGCACCTTAGCAACAAGTTCCATAGACATCCATTGAAAGAGATTAAAGGGATATCTCCGGACTGAATTGTCATAGAAACATGAGGGTGGTCTCATTTGACTCGGGGCAGCAAACAGCCAATCATGAATCACCTCAACACTTCCTAGCCACTCCCTAGCAACCATTGTCGAGCACCTTAGCAACCAAACAGAGTACCCTAGCAACTAAAATCCAAAGAGGGATATCTTCAATTCTGAATGTCACAGAGGCATGGGAGTTGGTTTATGTCATACATACTGACAAGCAGCCTTTGGAGTTTCATGATTGGCAGCTGCCAAGCCACTCCCTAGCAACCAAACAGAGTACCCTAGCAACTAAAATCCAAAGAGGGATATCTTCCATTCTGAATGTCACAGAGGCATGGGAGTTGGATTATATCATTCATACTGACAAGAAGCCTTTGGAATTTCATCATTGGCAGCTGCCAAGCAACTCCATAGCAACCAAATAGAGTACCCTAGCAACTCAAATCCAGAGAGGGATATCTTCCATTCTGATGTCTCAGAGAAATGGGAGTTGGTTTATTTCATTCATAGTGACAAGAAGCCTTTGGAGTTTCATCATTGGCAGCTGCCAAGCAACTCCCTAGCAACCAAACAGAGTACCCTAGCAACCAAAATCCAAAGAGTGATATCTTCAATTCTGATGTCACAGAGGCATGGGAGTTGGTTTATATCATTCATAGTGACACAGCCTTTGTTGTTTCATCATTGGCAGCTGCCAAGAACTCTCCTAGCAACCAAACAGAGTACCTGTGCAATCCAATATCAAAAGAGGGATATCTTCCATTCTGAATGTCACAGAGAAATGGGAGTTGGTCATACTATTCATATGACAGCAGTTTTCCTTGGTGCTCGATTTCACAGCAGCTGCCAAGCCACTCCCTAGCAACCAAACAGAGTACCCTAGCAACCAAAATCCAAAGAGGGATATCTTCCATTCTGAATGTCACAGAGGCATGGGAGTTGTTTTATATCATTCATAGTGACAAGAAGCCTTTGCAGTTTCATCTTAGCAACCGAGTGGCGAGTTTTGCCACTGCAAGCACCCACTCACATTTTCTTCAGGAAATGTACATTCTAGTTATTATTATTATTGTTTTATAGTCATATTAGTCATATTATTATTAGTCATATTATTATATAATCACAAAATCTTGGGCAAATTATGCTGCCCTACAGCAAATCTGTAATTACTTAATCACACCAGAAAAATCACAGTAACATTTTTTCCCCAAATCGTGCAGCCCTACAAAAAGTGACAAATAAAATGAGCTACATTAAACATATGAGTCATGTTGCATCTCTTCCATGTGATGTGTCATTCACGCCACACTGACACAATTAACAACAAAACTGAATGCGATACCTTCATGCTGCCGTTTTTAATTGCGACCAGTTCAAACCTGGCAACAATAAAGCATTACCTTCAATGACATTAGAGTAACTGAAGTATTTGGAGAATGTGAGAATAATCATTTTGGGAGTAATCTGATCTCACAGCAGCCCACCTCAGGAGAGCTCATCTGAGCTAATAAACATCACTTAAGTTGAAGAGAGCTCACCCTTTTCATTTAGCATGCACAAGATGCAGCTGCGCCTTTAGCACAAACAGTGAGTCGAGTGAATGGACTGGGGAATATTCAGACTAGAGACTAGAGGCCATGATCTGAATGCAATACTACTAAATATTGCCTACTATTAAAAAATGCAACAAGTGAACTGTAAGTAGTTTGATGTTATTTGAATGCTTCATTTCAAACTCAGCAGCTCTTTTTAATAGAAAGCGCTGATAGTCTAAGATAAATTGATTTAAAGAAACCAATCAAATGAAATAAGCTAAAAAAAATGAATAAAATTAAATTAATAAAATGAAATCAAGACAAAATTAGACAATTAGACAAAATCTAATGTTTTTTTTGTTTTTTGTTTTTTGCCATTAATTACAAGTCATATTTGTGACCCTGGACCACAAAACCAGCCATAAGTGTCAATTTTTCAATATTGAGATTTATATATCATCTGAAAGCCGAATAAATAAGCTTTCCATTGATGTATGGTTTGTTAGGATCGGACAATATTTGGCCGAGATACAACTATTTGAATATCTGGAATCTGAAGGTGGAAAAAATTCAAAATACTGAGAAAATTGCCTTTAAAGTTGTCCAAATGAAGTTCTTAGCAATGCATATTACTAATCAAAAATGAAGTTTTGATATATTTACAGTAGGAAATTTACAAAATATCTTCATGGAACATGATCTATACTTAATGTCCTAATGATTTTTGGCATAAAAGAAAAAACAATAATTTTGACCCATACAATGTATTTTTGGCTATTGCTACAAATATACCCCAGCGACTTAAGACTGGTTTGGTGGTCCAGGGTCACATTTTAGTCAACGCTTTTCACTTTACTTTTTTTGGTATACTGGTAGTAAATAGAAGATTAATTAATTAAATGAATTCAAAATTAATTGAAAACACAAACCTTAAGTTGGAGTTATTGTTCATATTTTAGTCATTACTTAGGGTATCATTTACAATTTATAACCTACTTTTGTTTTTAGGAAACTTTGATTTTAGTTTTGTTAAAAATATTTTTTTTAATTTCAAGTTTTAATCTTTGTAATTAACTACAAAATATTGCATACAAAATATTATATATCAATGGATATATATATATCCATTGAGAACATTCGATGTAAAAAGAAAACAATTGCACACTGCACAGTATACTAACTATATGCACAAAAGAAACTAGTAATATTGTGGTACGCCATTCCAAATATAGCCATGATGACGTCAAATGGAGAGCGAATGACAAGTTTACAGACTAGCAGGGGGCGTAACAAATCATCCTCAGAGCTTCACTGACAAAGCTCTTACTTAGTGAAACCATAAAGGCTGTTATAGCTCCCATTAAAATAAAGCTACACCATAAAGTACTCACAGTTAAGCAACTGACATGTCCCATAAATTCAGTACTAACAGTTAAGATGCATGTCAGAAACGAGTTCAAACTAGAGTCTCCAGTGTCATTGCTAGTCAGGGACACACGTGAGCGCTGGCAGCACTGTTGCTAGGCATTACCTTGGCTGGCACAGGTGCGCTTTCCTACTGTAGGTATTATTTTTAGCCACAGTGAAATCAAAGGAGAGACACTTTTCACATGCTCAAGGTCCCAAGCAGATTAAGTATGCCAGCCTGAATGTCAATTTTAAACAAAGGTAATTGGAGAGCGGCACAGTCGATCTGCACAAGTGTGGCTATACTGTTCTTTTCAGTTCAACAGATGAAACGTGAAATGAAAGGTTTGCTTAAAAACTGTCTGTAAACATGCTACATGCTGGAACTGTAATTATGAGGCATCACACAGAATGTGAATTTTTATTTTAACGAGGCTGATTTACATAAAATAATTGGGGACAATGTCCACTAGTGTTTAAAGAAATTTACAGAACATTTCATTCTCTGATTGGATGAGCGACAAGTCGTGGTAATGGCTATAAATGCACATCTGTAGATGCACATACTATATTAATAAGCAAAACTGTGACATTGCCTGGCAACTGTAACAGCCTACAGATAGACTATTGAATTTTGGCAGAATAGCCTAATTGTTTATTCTGATTATTATTAATAATAAAAAAGGTTTTACAGTGCATTGTGGGACTTTTTAGAGAGCAAATATTCCAATACAACAATTTAAATTAGCCCACAAAAATAAACATACCTTCAGAACATCTTAGCAATAGCATAGCACAACCTGGCAACCACCCTAGCACAATAGCAACTTGTGTGGCATTGTTAACAAATGCTGTGTCACTTAAGAATAAAGACATAAGGGCTCATTCATTCTGAAAATCAAGCAGAGAAGGGAATTTACAAAGTAAATGTCAATGTCTTCAAACCCCTGAAATAATGTGATACTATTTGCATAATTTTTGTCCAGTAGCCTTTTAAAACTCCAAATCCTTTGGCTTAAATTGAACATTTAAAGGCATGTCTGAAAGAAATGGCTCCTTATTGTACTTTAAAGCATTAATCCTCGATTAAATCCTGAATTTAAAGAACTAGACGTTAAGGGCAGAGCATTAAAGTTCAGCTGATGCTTCAGAGCTGTCAACAGTAGCGAATAAAAGGTTTAAAAGAGCATCACCTCTAGAGTAAACTGAGAAACCTCATGACCTTACATATAATAGGGCTGTCACATCATGTTATACAGGTATCTAAGCGGTGTGACCTATAGAGCAACCGCTGTTCTCACAGTTCTACAGCAACGTCAACATGACAGGAAAATTACATTAGACAATTCTACAATATCACATGAGTGACAAAACGTGATTCGGTCATAGGCACCAGGCCGCAAGTAGCCTAACTTTACTGTAATTATCACAGCAGACAACAGCACGATTGTGAGTCTGACATTAATTTTTAATTCAACAGCTCAATAAATAAGTAATTAATATCAAAGTAACTTCCGTTTCAGACGAAAAATGTCCCGTTAATTCCCACATTTCTTCTCCGCCAAAGTAGAACCAAAATAAACAAATCAACTAACAAAATACTGACTGAAAGCCGGACTGGACTACAGGAAAGCAGTGGAGCGGATTGGCTGCACGCTCAAAGCGTTCTGTAATCACTCGGCTCATAATCCACTCCAGATTTTCATTTTCCTCACTCACGAGAGAAACCCTCTCCGAGCGACCATAAAACGAGAGAAAATACAGACGCTCTGTTCTAATAAAAAAAAAGGGGGAAAAAAAGGTTTTTTGTTTCAGGCAAATTCGCACAGCTCCACTTCCATTCGCGAGAGAAAAAAATACGTTTTTATATTCAAACAATACCCTCTAAAGCAATTATGGGCTTCTTCCATCCGTACTGCACCTGGGCTGCGTTCAGCCCCGAAAAAACGGTGCAAAACGTTTATTAAACGGAAACGGTGATGCGTTGAACACCCTGTTCTGATGACGCAAGAGTTGCAACTATGGCAGCTGAGAAGGCCGTTCTTTGTGTTCTTTTTGAAGAATTTTCGGAGCCTGATGAAATCGGTATAAATACGTGTTTAATACTACAAAATACCCTCGATGCTACAGTAACTGCCCTTGCCGTCCAGAATAAAAGAGAACATCCCAATCCAGTGAAGGGATTTGTGGAAACTGTGGTTCCTAATTATTGTGATCCAACATCTGCCTCGCATTTCAGGATGAAAAGAAATCTCAGGTGAAGGATAATCCACTTCTTACCTCCGAGACTGTGTTATGATCTATATGACCTTATTATTTTTATTGTGAGTATTAGGCTTATCATTATTGCTGATCACTGTTGTTGTGCTATGATATTGTACCATTATATAATCAGAGGAGCACTGAAAAGTTTATGAAAGTGTCACTCCACAATACAATAGCAAAATATATAAATATGTATAGTATTTTTATGTTACATTAATCAGTAGCACACCTTCCTAAGGAAAGGATATGGACCAGAAGACATTGCAATTACTACATGATATTTAGACAGACTTGAAGTTCCAGATCTATACTTGTGCTCTTATTATTTCAGTTATTTTGCCTTTAATGTAAATAAACATGTGCAAACAATATACTTGCTCTTGTGAATTTATTTTGATGTTAATTACATTTACTTACAAATTCATCATCATCATGTTGATATGCTATGTTACTATAAACTCTTATGACAAACATGTCTTCTAATAACTTCAATTGTTGCGGATACCGAGCTGCAGCAGAGACATATAAATGACTTGACTTGGACCCATTGTGCGAGCTGTCTCTTTAATACCGCGTGGTTTATATACACGTTGCTGCTGATTGGGCTGACATTTTTGACACACCCACCAAACAAGAGAAAACGTATCTCAAACCCCGTTGCACACCGTTTCCGGGAAACATGTCGTTCATCCCGGAAACCGGAGCAAAACGTTAGGCAGCGGTGTAAGCCTGAACGTGCCCCAGGATTGCATAATCACATGACCCATCTCTATGTTAGTCACACGACTTTATCAATTCAGTCTTTGAAATATAAACTGTTATTATTAATCACGTTTTGTGTAACAAGGTTAGTAAAAAATAAAATACATTAAAATATTGAGGGCACACATTTATATTAATTAACAAAAATCATACCATTTTAACAAATGAATTAAAGTGCCTCTATTATGGGTAATGAAGTTCATATTTTGGTTTTGGGAGTCCACAACAACAGGTTGACATGCATGCAAGGTCAAAAAACACTTTCATTGTCTTACCTTACTTGCTCAATGACTCCCAAACGATTCGCTCAACCATGCATTTTTCCAAACCCCTCCTTTGCGTGAAGCTAATCTGTGGTGATTGATCGATTGGTTTCATTTTCATCTCATCTTGCCTGTAATGCCTGATAAAGCAGCGTTTGTGTGCTCAGGGCTGCTTTGTGTACAGTCGTTACCTGAGAAACAGCTATTTTTACTGCTTCAAAAGCGGCACCTAGTGGCAAAGAATGACTTTGCATTTTCATTCAGACCAACGCGAAAATAAGTGGGCGGGCAATATGCTAATTTTTCATGTTGACCTCAACATGAAACGGCTTGGGATTCGTTTTAAAAACGACTCGTTTCATGATTCAGAGTCGACTCTTTCTTTTGAGAGACAATGACTTCATACACAGTGCACTTTCAGATTTAAAACTTTGAAGGATGTTTTCATTCACTTAGAGCTGTGTTACACACTGCATAAAAGGTCATTTTCAAAAATCCACAATAGGGGCACTTTAACAAAAATCATAGAGTTTTGAAATTCAAAACAATTTTAAAGTGTGTACTTTACCAAGTCTTGACATTGAAATTAAGGAGTAGTGGGCATACTGTAAAATTTGCCCTGGACTGAAAAGGTTTACACAACAATAGACCAAATGCAAATGACACAACTGAAGTCAATATAAATTGGCATTTACAACCCATTTTACTTGCATTTCCTAGTAAAACAGGAAAAATATAGACAGGAACTTTCATTTAATTAGGCTAATTGAATTGTGGAGGGAAAAATCTTTTCAGATATTATTATTGAAGTTGTTAGCCTATACATTTGTAGTCTGTTTTTGCACAGTAAGAATGTGTAGTAAAGTGGTATCAGAGTCAATTGTTATTTCATGTTGACTTCAACAATTATGCATAACTTTGGGTTAGAAAACCTGAATAGCTATTACTGGAGTTTCACAGCAAGCTAGTTACCAAAGGTCTGGCAACAGGTTTTCTTCTGAAGAAATATTTACACCATACGATTGGAATCCACAGCTGGGTCTGTCTTGTAGTCCTTGTATATTTCTTGCTGAAATAAGTCTGTTGAAGTCACCAACTGTTTTATATTTTCGAAGTACCGAAATGTTGAACTCATTGCTAGAATATGCGATGTCTTAACTGAGATTGAATCTTCAGTAATATTATCAATGAATATCAAATTACAGAAGTAGTAGGTTTATGTGCTGTAAGAGCATTATGATTATTCTGGAACATAACATGACTTTCTATTCGTTATTTGACTTTTATATGAATATACACTGTAAAGGTTGTTGTTGCTTTTTACAAATCAGCAGACAGATGCTTTGAAAATTGGCACTTTTTTGTAGTTCACGCCAATTTGACAGTAAATCTACTGAGGATGTCAATGCCTTTTTAAAACACTTACAGCAAAATCAATACAGTGAATAGAATAATCTTATTTTAACTCAGATTGCAGTTCCAAAGGAAATCTAAATCAATGCTGTTAATGCATTTTCACATTCCCAGCACTTTCTGTCCATTCTCTCTTCATCTCTGTTTATTGCCTCAGATTTCTTGTTACACAGTTAGATCTGTTAGATCTGTTTTGTGTCATCATTGCTCACTTGAACGCACCTCAGGGCATATTTTAAGCTGAAAATACAAAATGACTGATCACTTACTAGATCCAGGGGCTTGAGATTAAGGGGTCAACAGGATAATGCAGTGACATTAAGAACATTAACACAAAGATTCAATCCATTTAAAACAGCAGGAGATCAGCAGTGTGGATATGGCATCATTCATAGCTGCATCAATCACAAAAATCAGCATAAAAGCTCCTGAGCACAGCAGATTAAAATGACTCATTTCTGTTTGCCATTTATCTTCCAAAATCTTTTGATAGCTGCACTCCACACTAAATCCTACGTTGGGAATTTGAGTCAATTGTGGTATATTGTTTATGGATTAGTCACATGGCACCTAAATATGGAAGCATATGTGTAGCTAAATTCAATTTGCTAAATGTAATATGCAAAATGGCAATGCAATATGTACAATGTCAATGTATTTCTGTATTTAAATTTACATTTTCCCATTCATATGTGCAACGTTTTGTGCAAAATGAAAAATTCAATTATATCATTTAAATTTGCCATTTTCTACACTAGTTTTAATATGCAATTTAAAAACATATTTTAAAGCTTTATAAGTTGCAAAATTAAAATGAAAATGTATTACCCAAATTGATTAGATATTAACATGTCCAAGCAAAAACTGTGGCAAAGTTATCATTTAAATGCTGTTTTTCCTAAATGCTTTTAGACTTAGGGGTAGGACACTTGGGATTGCATTTTCATCATGAGACCGCAGGATAATTGTAGCAAAATTCAATGAGAGTTTCAAAATGCATTCTGAGCCAAAGGTGCAGCAAAAGGGTAGCAAAATGGTGATTTAAATGTCTTTTATTTTTCTTAAATGCATTGACACTTACATATATGACATTTCGATTGCATTTTCATTAAATACCCCGTGATGAATATAATTTAAGTCAGTGATTTTCAATCCTCTTCCTCGGGACCCACTGCTCTGCACATTTTGCATGATGCCAAATTTGCAGAGCTGTGGGTCCCCAGGAACAAGTTTGAAAACCACTGGTTTAAGTCATTGTGGATTTGAAAATGCATTCCGAGCCGAGCACACCCCCTAGCTGTCAATCATTACATCAAGGCGGGGCTTGGCAACAGGACGCACGATAGGTCAATATTCACCATTAACCAAACGCTTTTCACCTGCCTTTTTACAGCCTACAGCCTGAACATCTCTCACTGTTTACACTCGGATTGATGCACATAAGCACACACACAGTGCTATTCTACACTTATTTACTACTTTACCTTATATTTTATTACTCTTTTATTTTTAATCCGTAAAATAGCGCGTGTGGGATGGGATGTGCAGAGAGTAAATTTAAATACAGAAATACATTGCCATTTTGCATATTACATTCCAAATTGAATTTAGCTACACATATGCTTTCATACCTAAACCCCAAATCAGCTGTGTTTCCAGGACTGAATGGTTATTCTTGAATTATTCAATGAGAAGGTGAATCAGATAAAACATAAATGCCTGTCAATACAAGTATCATATATTATTTTCCAAGAAGTTCTTCTTTGAAATTGATTCTTTTTGAATATCTCAGTTTAGGCAAAGAGAGTGGTAAAATTAGCACAAGCATCTGTATTTGATATATTTCTACAGTTTTTATTCATATTTTGAATTAGATTTTTTTTTCACTGTAATTTTAAAGTTCTAGTAATTTTGTTGTTTTTTTTATTTTAATTATTTTTAAATATGTAAATATAGTTTTTATTGATTTTATTTTGTTTTAGTTTATTTTAAAACATCAAGTTAAACTAAAAGAAAATGAGAAAAAATTGTTTGATTTCAGTTAATGTTAAACTGTTTTGATTTTAGTTATTTTAGTTAAAGCTGATTTAATTTCCTCATACTCAAGGTTACTTATTTGAACAAACCACCCGTAAATTTAACAGTGCCTCAATCTCGAATCATATGACTTGAGGTGGAAAAGTGTGCTTTCTGAGCCATCAGACTTTAAAAAGCTGAAAAGGCTCAAGCCTTATCAAGCGATCGGAATATAATAGAGACTTGAACTCTTATAATTGGGCTTTTAACCTCGAAAAAAAAACACCCACAATATTTGGTGTATTAAATCACTGTCACATTACATGGGAAAATATACTTGTAAAAATCGTGTCTGTGCATTTCCTAAAATCTGCCACCAGATGTCAGTATTTAACAACCAGTAAAAATGATCACTAAAGTCGCACAGTCAATGAAATAATGTCACCTCTTGATCAAAAGTTTGTTAATCGAAATGTACACTAAAGAAACTTCAGCGTTGATAGTTGATAATGAATCACTTTCTTTTTCTTGAGTCACATTAAACGATGCATTATGTTTCTATTATATTGTTTTAATGTTATATCATTTTAATTATGATGTTTGTTTTATTTATGTCTTAGACGGAGGCTTTCAGGAATCATTCATCTTTATTATTTTTATTTATTTATTATTTATTATTTATTAGGTGCATCAATCTCAAGTGGAAATATCATACAGTATCATAATAAGAATCTTGTTCTTAAAAGGTTTAAAAATACTGTTATTTATATTTTGTTGAATGTATGAGTTTACCTTTCCAAGCGGGTCAATTTTATAACGCCCTACACAATGTATTTATCATCAATATCCCGCACAATCCCATTTGAACAGCCTGCCACACACCCACGTGTTTTTACGAGGAACAATTAAATTGGCTGAAACCCAGGAGACAGAATGGCCAGAGAAAGCCCTGAATCCCCATCGGAAGACACTTGTGTGGGTCTCTAGTGGCCGCTGGCTCACGCTCAATCCCCACTGCAGCCACTTTACGAATCCTACTACGGAGAAGACCTGCTTTTTAATATTCAGGACCAGAGCCGAGCCATTGGACGGTAACAATAGAACGTCAACACTGCCTACTTAATATTCATAAGCCAAGCGTTCTCCATTGGAGTGTGGCTCACGAGCGTCAGCACGACCTAATTAATATTCATAATCTAAACCTTGGCTTTAGTAGGATTGGTAGTTTGTGGGCTCGCCTGCACCATTGTTTCTTCTGTCGGCTCCTGCCGTGCATGTCAGAGGTGTAGCTGCGGCAGATGCCGGTTCTGCACGAACCCATCGGTCCACTGTAAAGTTAGCCGTAAGATCTGCGATGTGTGTATGATTTTATCTGGCGCGTACAGTATATGATGAAAGAGGCGGCAGCGTGCGATCATCTGACGGTGATTTATCAGTATGAATGGTAAGTCGCCTGTTTATTCTCTATTGTCAGTTCTGAATGGACGCGATAACGGAGTGACGTGAACGGTCTGTGTTCCCATATGTTCATAAAGCGCTTTTAAAGGTGTCTTCTTCTTGACAGGTTCGGCTGCAGGAATTAGATATCGATCGATATTATTTTTTTCCCAGATTATGTTTAAGTGTTTGATAATCAATTTGCAGAACCGATTTTTAATTATTGTTTTAATTCTGCTTTTTGACTCAGTATTTATTAAATAATTATACACTACTACACTGAAGATGCTCGAAAACAGTGAAAATAATATAATACTTTATTATTATTATTATTATTAGGCTATTATTATTATTATTATTATTTATCAGACTGTTTCACAGTTTTAAATAATAGATATATTTAGCCAACAGTCAGCTATTTTGTCCAAAAAAAATTTCAGACACATTAAAAAATTGCAATTCATGCAAAATAACAGAATACATGCAGAATACACTTTTTCTGTAAGGAACATGTTTTCAATTTCTGTATTCTCTATTCACTTCTTATTTATTTATTTATTTATTTATTTATTTGGTGCTTAGTGTAACTGTCCAGCAATAATAAAGAAAAAATGAAAAGAAAAAAAAAATCTATATTTAATTTAAATTAATTATTTAGGCCTATTTGTTAAAAAATTAAAAAATAAATGTTGGCATAATAATTTTTTTTAGTTTTGTTTTAATATATTCAAGTTGTGAACCAACATGCAGGAAGCCATTTGTTGTCATGTGGAGAAAAAAAAGCATTAAAACAGGAAATGATATCACAGAGAAGACCCCTGTAGACCCTGTAACATTACCTGTGAAGACTGTTATTTAAAATAAGATATTTTATCAGCAGGCCTGATATTTAAAAAATAGTAGTAATTAAAAAAACAGTAAAAAGAATAAAACAATAACAGATTAAGTAGGAAAGTGTATAAATTGTTGACTTATTGCGCATGCACATGCATCTTGTACATTGTGTACATGCACTATGAACGTGCAGCATATAAATATATATATATATATATATATGCGTGTATGCTTGAGGGAGAATCTGTATGGCAATGATGCAATGATGTGTGTGACCCCACTCACAACCCTGTTCTCCTGCCACTGCAAGTCAGTGAACCAGAGCTCCAGAGAGGAGGCAGGCTGCCATCGCATCTCTCCCTGAGAATGTGCAGCTGTGTCAGGCAGTGCTCTGCTTTTCCCCCCTCCCCTGGGAACACTCCCTCCAGTAATGAGGCAGCATTCATAAAGGGTCCGCGTCGGCCCACTCTACTGCCAGTGCTGTAATGGCTGCTCTTACCCATTACTGAAGGGAGAAAAAAAAATAATAAGCAAGCAGAATGATGTTTTTTTTTTTTAAATTGTTAGATTAAATACGGGCTGCAGTCATGCTGAAATCTTTTTCCCTATACATCTGTAACATTATTAATGATTTTAATGGACAATTGTGGTTTTAATACACCTTCATTTATTTATTTTTCTGCAGAATATTAGATCCTGTCCCATTCTGCATTCAAGGTAAGAGAACTGATTTTGTTTTTTTGTTTTGTTGGTAAAATGTTCTTGGCTCTCAAAGTGGTTTGTGATTACTGTATATTATTTGCTTTGTAAAAAATAGAGCACAACTGCTTTGAAAGCCATGCTTCAGTAATAGTACTGATGCACATTTATGCATTTTGCAGAAGCTTTTATCCATAATGGTTTACAGGTTGCACTGGGAATCAAACCCAGTAACGCAAAAGCTCCTGCATTGCTCATGCTAATCGGATATCAATACAAAGACAGTGTTGCTTGATTTTTCTGAAAACAGCTAATGTAGTTGTTCTGAGGTCTCTTTAGCTCAAGATTGAGCATGCATTCATTGAATTCAGCTGATTTGATGCTTATAATGCCTCTGCTCAGATTAATAATTGATGCGGGTCATCAGTCATTTGTCTTTCTGGAGAAATGCCCTCAAGTCAACATGAAGTCACAGTTTGCAATCCATTTTAGCTGGGTAATGCGACACATTTTAAGTGAAACAGGATACTGTGGGAAAAATGAAGTTTGGAATTTTATTTTTATTTTATTTTATATATTTTATTTGAATTAATTTTATTTGAACTTATTTTATTTTATCTGCCCTGCATCATATTTGCTAAATGAAATCCAATTGTTTTTTCTTACTAATTTTAAGGTCCTGATTACAAAAATATTGCCCGTTTTGCTCTATACATCACCTTCTCACAAAATATGTAGTACTTTTGCTTTCAACAACCATTTGTAAGGTGAAGAAGTCTTGTATTTTGCTATAATCAGCAGAAAAACACAAATACTTGATTCCCCATCTTCCTCTGACTCCAATTACAATTATTTGTTCAATTCTCATCCAATTTATATAAATATATATTTTCAATTTGAAACATCTTAATTTTTTTGTGAAAAAAAAATAGTATATGATGGGAAGTTTTTATTGAATTTTCGAATAATATTAGACCTTTTTTGCAAGTCAGCTGAGATTTCTTTTCAAGGTGCTGGGCTTTTTGAGATGGTCCTCACTGCAGAACACAAGATCCAGGGGACGTGGTTGGATCTAGATCCAACTCCTCCCACCTTCCATAAACCTAAACCTACCCGTCTCCACCCCTAAACTTACCCATCTCCACCCCCTGATTCCTAAACCCACCCATCTCCACCCCTAAACCTATCAATCTCCACCCCCTAGATGTGGGTCCAACCACGCCCCCTGGATCTTGTTTTCTGCAGTGAGGGGCTACTGGGCTTTTTTATGAATTGATTGGATTGTGAAATGTTTGATTTCATGATGCTTTAAAGGCAGCTCTGATTCATTCTTGTCATACGTTGAATCTGCTGAATAAAATCATGTCTGTTAGACTGATTGTTTATCCATCGCTCACTAGAGTGAGTTTGTAGCTGGCTTGTAGTCTACAGGGACACGCATGGTGTAACTGTGTGACAGTTTAACTAATTAAAGACTGTAGCAGTGTGAGCTGGAGAAGGTGTGATTGGGAAAAGATTGGTCCGTAGAGGCCAAGCTGTATTCAATATTAGTGTGAGAGAGAGAGAGAGAGAGAGAGAGAGAGAGAGAGAGAGAGAGAGACTGTGGGCTAAATTTGCCGCTGCAGCTTGTTATGAACTTCCTTTGTTGCAAATCTACCAGCTTCTTTTGACATCAGGAAGAGACCAGCTGAGAATGGCAGCGCTGCACAGCATGAGCAAACACACAACACACACACACACACACACAAGCACACACAAGCACACACATGCACACTGACTCACACACACACACACACACACACATTGGATTTCCATGTTTTATGAGGACATATAGGCATAATCATTTTTATAGAGTACTGTATTTATATGCCTGTTTCCTCATGGGGAAAAAATGTCCACACAAGGTTAAAAACTACTGGTATTACTATCCTTGTGGGGACATTTGGTCCCCATAACATAAGGAATACCAGGACCACACACACACACACACACACACACACATTTGTGTGTGTAGGTCGTTGCAGCGCCTCCGTCACATCTGTTATGCTTAAAATACACTAATTAGGGTGTTTGCTAAGGCAAGAATCTTTATTACTATTGCTTATATTTGAAGTATTACACATTGCCAGTACTGTTTGAAGTAATCAGATTTATGATTTTTGCTTGATGGATGATAATAACAGGACTTACAATGAAAGAGCGACCTGAGCCTAAAGACCAGATTATCATAAAAATCTGACCTAGCAACCACACAGAACACTCTAGCAACCACATAGCAATGTGCTAATAACCGATCAGAAAAACGCATTTGCATGGCAACCACTCAGAAAACCATAACTGGGTGGCAATTCCCTGGCAACCACCCAGAACACCCTAACAACTGCATACCAATGTGTTGTTAACTACCGCATAGCAACGTACTAACAACTGCATGGCAATGCCCTGGCAACCACCCAGAACACCTTAGCAACTGGATAACAATGCCCTGGCAACCACACAGAACACTCTAACAACCTCATAGCAATGTGCTGTTAACAGTTGCATAGCAACACGCTAACAACTGCATGGCAATGCCTTTTCAACCACTCAAAACACCCTAACAACCACATAGCAACATATTGTTAACAACCGCATAGCAACATACTAACAACTGCATGGTAATGCCTTGGCAACCACCCGGAACACCCTAACAACTGCATAGCAATGTACTAACAACTGCATGGCAATGCCCTGGCAACAACCCAGAACACCCTAACAACCGCATAGCAATGTACTAACAACTGCATGGCAATGCCCTGGCAACAACCCAGAACACCCTAACAACCGCATACCAACATGTTGTTAACAACCACTCAGAACACCTTAGTAACTGCATGGCAATGTCCTAGCAACCACCCAGAACACCCTGAAAACAACCGCAAACCAACATACTAACAACCACTCAGAAGCCTTAGCAACTGGTTGACAACATATCTATACCAACCTGCTATACAACGTGCTATAACAACCTCATGGCAAAGTGCTAACAACCACTCAGAACACCTAAGCAACTGACTTGGCGAACAGTCAAGGACTCATTAGCATTGCAGCAGTGAGTTTATAGATTTTTACTTATAATTTCCATAGACTCACCTTATATCATACTTATGGCATTTTTTTCCTCCGAGTGGGGATGAGGACATTTCATCAGGGTTTGTTTTTCCTCTAGGAACATTTTCTGAAAACTGCAAAAATCTGCCCACACAGTCTTACTGTATTTACAGGCTTACACACATTCACCTTTAGGAATATAATATTCAATAATAATATCATGCACACATTCTTCAAAAAAGAGTTCCTCTCAAAATAGAAATGTTTTCATTACTCACATACAGTCTTGCTGATCCTGAATTGTATAATTAATACGAGACATTTGAGAGAAAGTCCAAGATGTTTTTTTCCATGCAACAAAACTGGATGGTGATTTACACAGCCAAACAGTTAAAAGCACAAAAGCACCATAATAATTTCATAAAAGATGATGTTTCTTAAATTTCATTCAGTCTTCTGAAGTCATAGATTGATGTGAACAAAATTACAAAATTCAATATTCAAAAGTCAATATTCAATGTTCTTACCCTCTTCTGAGCTCCAAGATCTCCTTTTTTGACACAGTTAATTAAATCTGGATTTATTTTTCTTAAAAAATAAATAAAAAATGAAACATGGATAGATCGATAGATAGATAGATAGATAGATAGATAGATAGATAGATAGATAGATAGATAGAGGGGCAATTAATAGTAAATATGACCAAAACAAGTTATTTTTTTTATTATTTTTTCATATGAATAATAAAATCGCCCACTCGATTTTGTAACATTTTATTACATTATTATTTGACTCATCACATTTTTTGGCCGTTCACTCTGACGTTAATTTAGATGAATATGCTCTATATAGGCGCATGTCAACGGTTTATGAGTGTGGGAGTATTACTGCATGACATGGAGGCGCCCACGCAATCCCTTGCATTTTTTTTCTCGCGGAATGAACTTAAAATACGTCATTTCTGATGCACTTTCTGCCGTCTCATGCAGTCTCCATGAAATTCAGCGCATCACAACAATGAACCGGCTCACATACATAAATGTAGGCTATACTATTATATGAACCAATTCAAATAAAAACAAATATTCTTTAATTATGTAGTCTGTATGAAAAGGTGCATTTCTCTATTAATTGCACGTCCATTACTGTGGAGATGGCAAGTCAGCGTCGGCATTCGGCAACTTCATGTTTGCAGCCAACACTGAGAAAGCACTAGTTTAGTAATAAATAATTAAAATGTCTTCTTTTTCCCAGACGCATTCATAATCATTACTTTTGCAGGTGCTTTGAGGCAAGCTTTATGCGTGTACTTGAGTGCGGAACAGGCTATATTAAAGGATGGTTTAGTAGGTTATTATATTAATCAATTTAACATAAACATGCGACTAGTTGACTAGAAGAATCTTTAGTCGGGGGCAGGCCTACTTGGAACAAGGAAATGATCCATTTTTAAAATATAAATGCTATGACATTACGAAAGTGTGACTGCAAATCACGTCATGTTGTATTGCTTTGCATGAGTTATGCATGCGTAGTGAGTCAAATGTTTTTTTATATTTTATTTATTTCATCTTCGTTATTTGTGGGGGTGCTTTGGCCTTTCTTGGGGGTGCTGAAGCACCTGCTAGCACCTGCTAGCCCCTCCCTAGCACCGCCCATGCCTGCATGTCATGTGACCATTAACTAACTTTATTATCAAACACTGTATGGCCCCAATTTTCTGTGTAATTATAGGCACCTGACTAATGCCTGGTCTTTGTGAAAATGTCCACAAAACTGGAAGACTTTCTGAATGTATGTAAACAGTAGGCTGTTTTAGAAATGAAAATTTAAAATATGAAAAAGAATTAGGGAGAATCAATAAATTATGAAAAATGTATTGCTATTGTGTCAATAATTTGTAATCATGTAATCAATAAAAAAGTAACTAGTTTGATTACAAGTATTATGAGATGTAATATAATTTATCTTTTGGAATATGATTACGTATAATATAATCCAGATTTGGAAAAAATACTGATTGAGAAACTGAACAGTGTCACAAATGACAATAATCAGGAAGATCTCAGTGAATAATGACTTACATTTTGGTGTTTTGAGGAAGAAAATGTTACGGTTTTCATTGACACGAGGCTGTGTAAATGTTGACAGTTTCCATGTCTTGAGTGAACTATTGCTTTAGTCACGACTCCCGCACATTCAAACGCAGCAAAGCAGAGCACACACGCCAGCTCTCTTGCCTACACACCTTTTAGATGTTTTCAGATCATGATCCAAGAGCTTCGGT
Organism: Tor tambroides; assembly: GCA_021397915.2. Taxonomy (NCBI): domain Eukaryota; kingdom Metazoa; phylum Chordata; class Actinopteri; order Cypriniformes; family Cyprinidae; genus Tor; species Tor tambroides. The sequence goes on along the minus strand of JAFVLL020002730.1, from coordinate 29,645 downwards.
GTTCACACCACTCCTGACTGCATCTGTTTATCCTTTCAAATCTTCCCCGTGGGAACATGATTTAATTACTCTATATGACACACTGAAAGGACACGGCAACATTTACAGAATGGATTTCCAGTCTGCTAGGAGAGGCTGATTAAGCTGGGTCATTTGAATAACTAAATCTTCCATGCATGGCTCTAACCCATGCACAGATGGCAATGCTGCCAGAACGCCGAATCCCGTCCATTAAAGATTCACAGGAGAGGTGGTGCGCCGTTTGGGTGATAACAGCCCAGCGTTCTGTCTCTCTCCGCATGACGTCTTTACACATGCAGCCAAATCATTTTGCTTCCCTTTTGTATAGGAATGGCCGAAATGTGCATGTGCATGTAAATGTGACCTGGCAATCTCTTCATACGGACTTGTACGACACCTTGTAAAAGGTCAGGGAAGCATCGTGAGGAAACCCAGCAGCCGGTGGACAGACAGAAGCGTCGGTTTGATCGATGAGCGTGCTCTGTATTATAACATGCATGCATGCCTTCAGGAAACGGACTGAAAAGGGAAGAAAAACAGAGAGCGGGAGAAAGAACGGCGTAATCTGTTTCTGATATACAGAGCAAACGCAATGAGGAGAAACAAAGCCATTTCCAGCCTGCTGGCTGCAGCTATATTGTGGTAGTGAAGTGAAATATACAGGGTGGTTCCTGCGCCCTCAGTTCTGGGCCGTGTTTTTATAGGCACGGCTCCATGCTTACATTTCTGACTCTGATATGGGAATTCTTTCAGATGCATGGTATATTACACTGCACTGCTAACTTTCTAAACATCCATTACAAAACCCAGGACTGGGCCTGTTGGGCCAATAGTCCCGATTTGTACTTACCCAGCAAATAGCTGTTTTTTAGCATCATGTTTTTTAGAAGTGTCAATCAGTCAATCAATAAATCAATAAAAATATATAAATAAATAAAGCTTGATACATAGATAGATAGATAGATAGATAGATAGACAGACATACAGAAAATGTAATGCCTAATGATATATATATATATAGATAGATAGACAGACATACAGAAAATGTAATGCCTAATGATATATATATATATATATATATATATATATATATATATATATATATAGATAGATAGACAGACATACAGAAAATGTAATGCCTGATATATATATATATATATATATATATATATATATATATATATATATGTATACACATACACGTTATATTGTACAATATAACACACACACACACACACACACACACACACATATATATATATATATATAAGATATTGTACATATATAAGATATATTATTCATTGAAAATATCAAATATGATATTAACATACAAAAATATTATGTATGTAATGTTATAATTTATAATTATTAATAAATACATTTTATAATTAAATCTATAATATAATTTTTATATTCACACATGTATTTAAAAAAAACTAGATATATAACATATGCATTCTAAAAATGTGACAATGACACAATTATTTGAGTTTGCCAGGGATTAAAAAATTTGAAATTACTCAATAATCGCATTGCACTGATTATATGACTGTTAAGAACCATTCTTAGGTCCAAAACATAAGTATGTGAACAAAAATCCTTCTAAATACATAAGTTTGATTATTCATTGTTATGTATTCAATGTGTTATTGTAAAACATCTGCACTATGGCCAATTTTCTCAGGTCAACTATTGTCATGGCAGATCAAAGAACCTACATTTTAAAAACTTGTTTTTAGCATGTTTTTAGTTTTATTAGTGCATACTTATAACTATTAACCTCAACACAACAGTATGTGAATGCACTGCATTGATATTCACATTTTTGTGCTTGTGTACAATCACTGTAACATACAACTTCTTGTTCATACAGAATTATCAGAGGTGAAGTGGTTGGCCATTGAGAATAGTTCATTTCACTTCGTCATTGGCATGCATATGTGACCCTGGAGCACAAAACCAGTCTTAAGTCGCTGGGGAATATTTGTAGCAATAGCCAAAAATACATTGTATGGGTCAAAATTATCAATTTTTCTTTTATGCCAAAAATCATCAGGATATTAAGTAAAGATCATGTTCCATGAAGATATTTTGTAAATTTCTTACCGTAAATATATCAAAACTTCATTTTTGATTAGTAATATGCATTGCTAAGAACTTCATTTGAACAACTTTAAAGGTGATTTTCTCAATATTTTGATTTTTTTTGCACCCTCAGGTTCCAGATTTTCAAATAGTTGTATCTCGACCAAATATTGTCTGATCCTAACAAACCATACATCAATGGAAAGCTTATTTATTCAGCTTTCAGGTGAGTATATAAATCTCAATTTCAAAAAATTGACACTTCAGACTAGTTTATGTAGGAGCTGTCTTGATAACCGCAATATCGCAATACGCTGGCCTTGAGCCTCAACACGCAGAGGAATGCAACAACCATCAGCAACGATATTTCCGTGGTGTTTTCTTTCTTTTTTCTCATTTCCGCCCGTTGCATATGTACTGAATATTAATAATGATAACAATGTGTACCATACGGAGTTGTACAGAAATAAGTAAATTGCACTTAACAAGCCTAAACAGAGGAAAACGAATGAGAGAGAGATGACTGAGCATGTCTGGTCTCGTCTAATCATGGGCCGAGTCATGTATATTTGTGAAAACAGGTTGTCATGTCCAAAGGCAATCTGTCTTAGCATCGACGCATTGCTGGTCAGCTGAGCCTTTAAAAGTGGCTCAAGTTAAAATGATTTCAACAGCGTGTTCATTACATATCCCTTTGAATGAATCAAGCGCTTTTGAGCGTGTAAGTTAGTTGAATGAACGGTTTAAAAAACTCATAAAAGACAGTCTCTTGATGCCACCTTGTGGCGAAACAATGAAACGCACTGACCAGAAAAAAAAAAAAAAAAAAAAAAAAATAAAAAAAAAAAAAAAAAAAAAAAAAAAAATATCTAGAACAAGGTGAAATATCAACAGAAAAAGTATCTTGTCAGTCGGATTAGAGGATCAGAGCTAAATGTTATATAGGCTAACGATCTTATTGTCAGGTTTATGTTCTGTTATGTGGACGTTATTTTGTCATTCTCTTCTGTTTACTTCCCACTTCCTGTTTCAGCAGATTTAGTTTCATTTTTGATTAGTAATATGCATTGCTAAGAACTTCATTTGAACAACTTTAAAGGTGATTTTCTCAATATTTTGATTTTTTTTGCACCCTCAGGTTCCAGATTTTCAAATAGTTGTATCTCGACCAAATATTGTCTGATCCTAACAAACCATACATCAATGGAAAGCTTATTTATTCAGCTTTCAGGTGATGTATAAATCTCAATTTCAAAAAATTGACACTTCAGACTGGTTTTGTGGTCCAGGGTCACATATGTCATTCCTTTATACACTGAGCGTGCATTTAAATATTCAGAGTAGTCTGTCATTATAAACTGGAATCAGCCCGTCTCTATTTATTTAATAGTGCCGTCAGCTGAACTGAGATGGTCATTCAGTCAGTAGGAGCTTTTTGTTGGTGACAGAATGACTCTTAGAGATCAATTAGAGGCGAGCAGTGTTTGGTGCGTCTCATCAGTCCGACTTTCTCTCTTTCTCTCTCTCATTCTCTCATAAGCCGAGTTTCAGCCATGACCGGTTGCCATGACGCCTGTATAGAATGTTCGGTCTGTGTCTTGCCTATTATGAGTCTAAGGGAGAGCGCACTGCTTTTTTCTCAGCGAGCATTGCACAATTACATGGCATACAGAGCAAACACAAACACGCACACAAATGATGGATAATATGTTGTCGTGACCTGCTGCTCTTCCATTTCCCGTACAGCGAGTGATTTGATGCTTTCATACAGCGTGTTTGACTTCCACGTGATGTGGCATGAGGGTTATTGATTGAGTAGCGTGAGGCTGCGTGCATTTAACTGTCAGCTCTCAAACACCTCCAACAAGCATTACTACTGCTTATGGATTTAAACAAACTCCTAACCCTAAACATTCAACTTTCTTGCGTCGTTGAGGTACGGACATTAAAGATGCCTTAAATTTTGTGGATTGTTGAGGAGAGGTGTGATATTGCTTTTTAATAGGAGACAATTATACTGCCTTCTAAAATAGCTGCTTTTGGCTAAATTGTAAAGCAGCATCACTTGTATCTCTCTTAGAGAAGGCAATTCCTTAATGCTTTATGACAAGTTCAGTAAAAAAAGTTTGCTGAAGCAAGAAAAATGACCATTCTAAATACAGTAAAGTACAGATATAAAACAGTTCAGTTTAATTAAAAATTTATATAAAACATCTATATTATGTGCTTTTTATATTTTTATGCTTATTTTCAGTGCTTTAGCTTAGCAACATGCAACAGAAAACTATTTGTGAATTGTTGTCTATGTAGCAAATCAACCAAATCTGCCTTAAAAGAAAATAATTATATACATATTTCATAAATTTCAAGAATCATCGAAGTGGTGCAATGATAGGGAATACCCTAGAAACCACCTAGCAACAACATAGCAACCAGCATAACAACCAACAACCACATAGCAACACCCTAGCAACCACTCAGAACATCTTAGCATTGTCTGTAGAAAATGTGAACCTCTAATTGTTTGTATTTCAGTGAGATCCTGCGGTAGCAGAACTCCTGTTTTATAAACAGGAAGTTATGAGTCTCATCACCTCTCGATCTGTCTAGAGTTAATTACGGCTCTCTAAGTAACATTACTGAAATTCAATAGAGCAGCATCGAGGGCCATCATCATTAAAGGTGTGACAGTTTATCTCAGCGTCTAGAAGGCCGTCACAGCGGATGTCACAACACAGACAGCTTTTGTTTTCAAGCATAAAAGAGATGCATTAATAAAACTTACACTGCCTTTTAATGATCCTACTTCTCATTCAGAAGCAGTCTGGTCAGGGTTTATAGTACCTGCCCTAATTGATACATGCATAGCAGTGAAATATGTTTGTTGTTATGATTTATGTCTCTAAATGTGTCATCGTGTCAGCATATTGATTCTAATTCTAATGTAGAAAGTCTGCATTTCTGTCACTTCTGTTTGCATTTAGAATTACGCAAATAGGAAAATAAAATGAATCCGAAGCGCTTCGTGTTTTGAATGCACATTATAAGTGAAGCACACTCAGATAGATCAGTTTCTCCTGATGTTTAGAGTAGGTTTTGTTGACAGAAAACAGAGCGCTGTCCATTCACCGTGAAGCACACAGCACACCACTTCATTAAATCGCAGCCTTTTGTGGTTTAATAATCAATTTTAATTGTGCAGGTCTAATTATCAGAGTGTGGAATTACTTCAGTATGTCTGTTTGTGCGCCAACATACATGCAAACAGAGAGAGAGAGAGGGAAAAGAGAGGAAAATTGATCCAGATGAAGCATGAACGCTTTGAAGTTTATTACGTGACGTAATCATTAATGTTACTTTCAAAGGCATCATATTTTTATATCAGTGCATTGACATGTTTCCCCAAACATGAAATGACACAGTAGATGGATATAGAGTATGTGTCCTGCTTTCCATTTTCAGTTCTTAAAAAGCTTGTAGCACAAATAAAGATATATTTGATTTTGAGCATGACTGTCTGTTTACATTTTCACAATTCAATTGAATTAAATAGCTTGTATGTCTTTCAGTTGACCTTTTTGTCATTGCATGTCATTTTATATGTATATAAGCATCAACAATATATGACAATATATATACAAACATGACTGCTGATGTTTATATACATATAAAATACACACACAGTATTTACATATTTTATACATACATAGATAAGCATAAAATTTAAAAAAAAAATACATATATAGGTTTTATGTAATTTTTTTAATTACATTGAACCATTTTATATATGTACTTTATGTTACTGTATTTAGAACTGTCTTTTTTTCATAGGATAAATAGCAAAACATGGCAAATAACTGGAAAAAAAGTTGATGGTTAACTAAGTGCCACAAAACATTGCACAAGACTAACCTTTAATTAATTCTGTCCTGAAAATTTCAATTATCATCCAGTGCAGATAAATATTTCATTATTAATCATTCTGACCGATATATGGGTCTAGCACTGCTCATAATATATAAAATCTGTGCATAATACTGCTTTTTGTCTGCACCAATCACTATGGAAACCAATTTTAATATGACTGGAAAAAACTGTACAGCAAGACAGTTGCCGTATGGTAATGTCTGCGCTATAGTGACAAGCAAGCTGCAACAGTCAGTCCATCAGACATGAATGACTAACATGCTAATTGGCACTGTCTGCTGTAGCTGGACTGATGCGCCAGTGACGTTAAAACTGGCAGATAATTTGTTATAAATCATAATTAGCCATCAGTTGTTAGCAAAGAGAATATTACTGTCCTCACCGCATCACAGTTTATGATTTACTGTTGCTGTTTAGGACAGATGCAGACTGCCGCTGTGCGTCTGTGCACATGAAGTACTAGGGTTGAGTGAGGATACATCATTCTCACGTCACTCTTCTATCCGGTGAGAATAGCTGCTTCTTTGGGAGGATGCTCACTGTCTGCACTTGCAGCAGTAGTGGTAGTTTTGCTCAGTGTGCATAGACTATGATGCAAACACAAAGTCTCTAGATGTGCAGTCAACAGGTCATGTGACCTGCATCATGCATCACCACTGTGAATCAGACCCTGCATAGATGTTCACTATCCATCACCAATACTGGTTCACTACTGCAGCTCATACAGATTGCAGATCCATCCATCCGTCTATCATCCATCCATCCATCCATCTATCGATCTGTCTGTCTGTCTATCTATCTATCAATCATCTATCTATCTATCTATCTATCTATCTATCTATCATCCATCCATCTATCTTCCATTCATCCGTCTATCTATCTATCCATTATCCATCTATCTATCCATTAATCCATCCATCTGTCTATATCTATCTATCTTCCATTCATCCATCTAAAACTTTTTTAAACTTAGCTAAATAAGCTGATATTTAAACATTGCTTTTTAATTTATAATTTGAGTTGTAGGAGTTAATGAAAATGTAGTTTTTAAATTTCCAATTAGAAATGTAATTCTGCATCCCTACGTTAGTTCAAATTTAACACAAATATCGCCAGCAAGTTTTAGTAAGTCAGTAAGTAAGTAAATAAATAAATAAATGAAGAGCTAGACTTCAAAACAAAATCCACAATTAAACTTCTGGAACGCAATGAAACCCGGTGCGCGTCTCTCGCGGGATCATCCAGTGAGCTAATGCCTTGAAATGGTTGTGATGTTTGACAGAATCGGGTTGCAGGCAGCAAACTCCGCCGCCACTAGAAAGGGAACGTCATTAGACGCTCATCACTCTAAATGCCACATCTCTATTCACATGAAGGGCGCCACAGCAACCGCGCATCTGCCTAATATCCCAGATAAGAAACTGCTGCCATTACACTTCTAATTAATACTGAGCAGCACCCTCATGAGTAAATCTTCCTCTGAGCGCTTTTTTTTGTGGTAAACAATGAAGCGGGCTCGTTGATTATCAGCTGTCTGGAAACTCTGACTACTCGGGTTGTTCAGTTCGACTGCGTTTCTCTGGCATGAATGATGGTTTAGTCATCTTTGGGTGACACACACTCACTGTCTCAACCCACACAGACACCCATCTAATTTTAGACCACACGCACTCTGTCTGTGAGGTAGCTGCCAATCAGCGATGGAAGCCTCCGTTCCAGCTCTTAACATGACAGATGCTGAATAGTAATTGTGTGCTATGTGGTAGAACATATGTGATACACTCCTGATAAGGGAGTTATTATCATACCGATGAAAGTTTTTTTTACCTTGTGCATCAAGTATGGACACTTGTCACAGACTGTAATGACACTCTTTTGACCAACGTAATCAATCTCTCTGTGTTTTTTATGTTTTGGAAAGTCATAGAAACACTTTTGTGGAATTTTTCTTTTGCTATTGGGGAAAATGAGAATGAATAGTGACTGAGAGTGAATAACCTGCTTCACCAGACTAATATAGCATTAAGCAATAATAAAAAAATCGAATAATTCATTAAAGCGACACATTACAATATTAAGTTACATTACTTTTGAATAATGTAGTTTCTTTATTGTTGCATGCAGTTTTCAAAGACTCACTAGATGGCACCAAACCGGATATTTAAGAACAAATAACCTTTTAAATGAAAAGGTGTTTATATCCGTAAAAGAAATATGGGTCAATAAATAAATAAATAAATAAATGAATTTTTATTTCCATAAATGTTAAAAATGATTTACCATGAGATATGACGTATTGTAATTTTAGTATTATTTAAATACTATTGTAGCATTTATTAAAATGTTTAATTTTTTTGAATTGCATATTTTTATTTTAGTTTAAATTTTAGTAATTTTATGTGTTTTGCCATTTTTAAATTGCCATTAGTTTTAATCATCATAATATTTCTATTTAGCTGTAATTTATTTATTAAATATTTCTATTTAACTTTAATTTCAATTTTAGTAAATTTAGTAGTTCAACTTAATAGTTTTAGTTTTGGCTATAAACAATAATAATGAAAACCACATTCTACTAACCAAACTTTGAAAATATGTTAGAAATAAAAACTTGTAAGGGAATATTTTCTGTAAAACTAGTATGTAATGATATTTATTGTGAAAATTACATTATCATAAACATCTCTTATTCTCATTATTTAATTTCAAAAAAATTTGTCGCAAAAAAAATATATATATATATCTTTAAAGAATCTTATTTACTGTAGGTGTTTCTGGCATTATAAAGTTTGAATAGCCCTACACCCTTCTAATTTTCTTTTGAAGGGAGACGCAACAAATTGTTTATGTCTTTGTGCGTTATGAATGAGACAATTTCTTTTGTACTAGAAACATAAACAAGAGCTGCTTCAAAGATCCTCCCAGACATCACACTGAAGCGCTTAGCATATGAAAATACCAGAAGATCTATTGGAGAAAGTGAATGAATAATGAGAGCCTGTGTGTGTGTGTGTGTGTGTGCGTGTGTGTGTGTTTGAGGCTTGCGTAGACCCCCGACACCCTCAGCCTCCCAGCGCTTGTATTAAAGATGAAAGCCTCGCTTGCTTTCCGAGGTGCTGTGCATCGCTGTCTGTCAGAGAGCTTGGCTTACTCCAACTTTTCGGTGGCATGGGGGAAATACAGACATAAATAAAATATAGTTTTATGAATAATTCAGGTGTGCATTGTGATTGACACGAGGGTGAAAGTACCTGATTATGCCACAGACGTGCGTGATTGGAATGAGCTCTCAAGCAGAGCGGATCAGCCGGGCTGCAAAGTTCAGACTCCCTCTCTGCATCTCTGTAAGATCGAATTACAGCCTGAGTGTGGAAATCAGACCTGCCCTGAGTTTGTGTACATTTCCAATCACTTCCTTCCTTTCGCTCTTCTGCCATTTTCAGCGTGTGGAAAATGCACTTATTGCATTTGGCCTGTCTAGACCACTGGATCTCAACCTTTTGTAAGTTCTGGACTCCCATCATCTTTCAGATCTTCAAGGATGGAGGTGCTTCATGTATTTCACTTCCCAGCAGCATCTTTAAAGAAAAGAAAATGGGGTTACTATGAGTAAGGGATATCAAAAAAATTATAAAAATAATAATGATAAAAAAAAAAAAATCCTTACATAATAAAAATTAAATATTCATTATTAAATTATATATATATAGAGAGAGAGAGAGAAAGCTTTAAGAAATATATCTTTATATTAACATTTTTTATATTAACAATCTTACAATTCAGATAAATGTGTATATAATGACCATAACTTTTAGTTGTACCCTATATCATTTAACAATTTAACTTTAAACACATTTTTAAATGTCATTTTTTAAATATCAATATATTTTTCATATATCTATATAATATTAAGAATATCAATTTCATATTTTAAATAATTATGAAGAATATTTTTTTGTTAATTAACTGAAAGTGTCCTTCAAAACAAAAGCTTTGACTGAAAGTTACCTTTATCTTAAGTTAGATTTGTAAGAAATAGACTAATTTCATGAATAATCACTTATATTTCAAGTTATAAGTTATCACTACTGTGACACCAAATAAGAATATACGCTCTTGATTTATACACAAGTTTATTTGTCCCTAGCAGGGTGGACATTTTAAGACAGTCCGGCTTATTGCTTTACAATTATGAATGCACTGAGATATTTGCAGATCTCATTACTGTATGCAAATGCATTAGTTATGCAACACAACTATTGAAGCCCAAAGTCAAGAATCAATGCACACTTATTTCAGCATAATTCTGAAATATCCAACCTGACCTGAATGTCTGAAATGGATCGCTTACTATATTTAAATCATCAGATTTCTTACCTCGCAATCTAATAGCCAGTTATTTTGCAGGTCTCTTAACAATGTCATGAAATTTGTGGCATGCAGTCCATGTCTGTTAGGTTGAGTTTTCCTAAAAGTGACAATACATAATTATCTTGGAAAAATAGACCAAGATAAATGTACACTTTAAGGTAAATGGACTAAAAATATTGATGAGAACATCTTGCACTCAGTGGTCCAATCAAATTCTGTCTACAATGACAGTGCCACATAGTAATAACAACAGCAAACAACATGCTTAAAGGAATACTTCCCCCAAAAACAGTTTATGTGAGACGTTTTTAACTTCAGACCGTTGCTTCTGGCCAAAATACCTCCTCTATCCATAATATTACTTTCTCCATTGAAAAAGTCATCTCGTCTGAATCGGGAGAGAAATATGCAAGTGAAAACAGTCCAAAACAGTTATGAACCAATATGGTAGTAGATTTTGATGTGAGACGACAACAGGGGAAGGACTTTTTCACTGGAGGAAATGTAATTATGGATTCATATTTGGCCAGAAGTGACGGTTTTAAGTTAAAACGTCTTGCTGTGTTTGTGTCTTACAAACACAGTTTTTGGCTTCACAAGATGTTGATTGATGGACTGGAGTGGTGTGCATTACTTGTGGATTATTGTGATGCTTTTATCAGCTGTTTGGACTCTCTGGATTCTGACGGCACCCATTCACTGCAGAGCATCCATTGGTGAGCAAGTGATGTAATGCTACATTTCTCCAAATCTGTTCTGGTGAAGAAACAAACTCATCTACGGCTTAGATGGCCTGAGGAGGAGTACATTTTTCAGCAAATTCTCATTTTTGGGTGAACTACTCCTTTAAAATGAGAACACTGGCTTATAGCAGTGGAATTTGGTCGAGTTTAGCATAGAAAGCGGTGCATTCAAACACAGATCCTGGATCAGATTCCATATTCCAGTCATTTGAGTTCACAGCTTCAGTTTGCACGCAGCGACTGATGGAAGAACAGTGTGTTTTTTCCACTGTTGTTCTGGAGAAGATCAATGCGAGCTGCAGCAGTCGGCTCCGTGTGCGGGGTACTGAATAGCAGCCAGATATGTCTTCCTTCTTTCATGTGTGTGTGTGTGTGTGTGTGTGTGTGTGTGCTGATGTCTACAGCCTCAGGCAACAGCAAGTTAACAAATGTACAAAGCGGGAATGAAGCCTCATTTCCATAAAGCACCCAATGTAGTAGAGCGATTTAAATGGGCTCCTTTGTTTCTAATTGTGTTCTGCTTTCTGGCTTGTTGTTCTCCAAAAAAACCTCTGAAGTCCTGCACTGACAGAGACTCAGTGCTTTTACAGTTTACTTAGTAAACCATGTTTTAATGAGAGCTGCTCAACCGAAATGATCTTCACACCACAACAGTAAAGATTTATTAGCTATCTGTGTACGTTTATTGGAATTGCACCTTTTGTAGGTCTCTGAATCACTGACTCTTCTGTGCAAATGGATCTAAAGACATAATAGAGCAATATTCAGTGCAGTAAAATAGCAAAATAGATTGTAATTATCACAAGAGTGTAGTTTATGTCCCATAATATTGCGTATCAGTTGTGTTGTGTGTATCATTTTAACTATGCAGCAAATTTAGTATGCCGTAACCGCATATGTTAGGTTTGTTCAATCCATGTACAATGATACTGAATTGCTTTTGCCTCTCAAGCATCTTACAATGAATCTTTTTCTAATGGAATTAATGTATGTCGATACAACCCCTCACCTTACTACAAGAGAGTGCGTCATGTTTGAACAAATGTTAATAAATGCCAGCATATGACTCATGCCATGGCTAATCATTGAATTAGCTACTGGCATTAACTAAATAATTAACTTTCAACTATGAGTGAATCTCACAAAAACATGTCTAGGTCATATTTTGCCCCAAAACTAAAGGAAAAATTGTTTATTATAAATTATGTTATGCATTATGTTAATACAAAGTAGCCTATTGAAATATTGCAAGAATATTTGCATTGTGACATAAATAAATAAATAAATAAATCTTAATAAACGCAGTTTGTTTAAATCTATAAACAAAGATTGAATACATAACATTTATTTATTTATTTTTCTCATTCTTATTTTATTTAATTTTTTTGTGGAAAAATTCATGGAGAATTTTATGGTAAACTGTGCTGAATTATCCAGATATCGCAATGCAAAAAATTGTTTTATGGTCATTTTCTCAAACAAAAAAAAACTTTTTATTTATAATATAATACAATACTTTTAAAACTTACATTAAATACATTTATAAAGTCACAAAATCCTGTTTCAAATAAATTCTGTTCTTTTGAACTGTCTATACATCAGAGAATCTTGAAAATATAATAGATATATTTTAAAATGTATTAAAACAGAAAACTATTACTTTCATTTTGTAATAATATTTCACAATATTGCTGATTTTACTGTATTTTTGATCAAATAAATGCAGCCTTGTTGAGCATATAAGAGACTTCCTTCAAAAACATTAAAAAAACCTTAAAAAATTAGTATACAATCCAACTGAAAGACTGTACATATACAGTATTCATTTGTTTTTTAAGATGAAATATGACCTTCACATATTCTGTTTTTATGATCAGGCTTCCATGTTTAGTCTGGCCCAGCAATTTGCATTTTATACAAAGTGTCTAATTCTTATTTATGTTTATTCAGTGTTTATAGCAAATTATAGTCTCTAACACATTGCAAGAACTGTAATGAAAATTTCATTAGCCCTCTTTACTTTAAATGGATCTTTTTGCATGGACAACAAGGCTCCCTCAGGGGATACCGCAGTAAACATCACTGTATAATTTGCACGCCTCGAGCAGGTCTGCTTTATGAATGCTGCCCGTGACCTTTTACAAACATATTCTTCTTCTTTTGGCATTTTCATGCTGTTATTCGGAGGCCTGTGACTCTTCCTAACACTGATGTGGGGTATGGAATATATCAAGGCTGCGTTTATGTTTACTCAGACACACGGCCGGCCGGCCGGCCGCACACATCGGCGGAATGACATCACCCTCAGATATATAATTATTCCAGGCTACAGTTCCTGCAGATGAGACCCGGCGCTCTCAAGGTTGCTCTTTATGGCTCGGCGTGACACATGATTTATGAGGTTAAACACAAACTTTGCCGTGTTTTGGGGAAGCTACTAGCCCTTCTCATAATTTATAGTTAAACTAAGAGCCAGGATACACATTTAATAAAAGGTAAACACTAAGTTACTAACAAAATCAGCAGTATTTAGGCACAAAAACAGTGAGGATGCCAATACTACATAAACTGTGATACTAAATAGAAAACATCCTAAATGTATATTATGGAATCTTACAAGCTGCAGGAATTATCTAAATATTTTGGTCACGCTTTATTTTAAGGCCCAGTTCTCGCTATTAACAAATCATTAACTACGACTTTTGCCTCGATAGACTCCTAATTTGCTGCTTATTAATAGTAAGGTAGTTGTTAAGTTTAGGTATTGGGTAGGATTAGGGATGTAGAATATGGTCATGCAGAATATGTCATTTATAAGTACTAATAAACAGCCAATATGTTAATAATAGGCATGCTATACTAAAGTGTTACCGATATTTTGCTACAAAAAAAAAGACTTAAAGGGGACCTATTATGCAAAAATCACTTTTATAAGCTGTTTGAACACAGTTGTGTGGCCGCAGTGTGTGAAAACCACCAGCCTATAATGTTAAAAATCCACCAACTCATTTTTTTATAAAACCAATAAGTCATAAACAGTCTCTCCAAACGAGCTGTTTCAGATTCTCCCTCTGTGCGCGTCACTGAGGGGAAAAAGTCCCGCCCATTAGTGACGCTCTCTGTCCTATTAGCATAAACACAGCCCTGAGTGAGAAGATGCGGTCCGCCATTACTGGAGATATATACACTGTCAGCACCAAAGAGGCTTTACAAGTGTTGTGTTTTGGGATGCACTAATGAACATAGGAGTCACCATAATCTTCCCCCATCTGAGGACACTGTGGTTAAATTTCATTTTCGAAGGAAATATCCCGGAAAAAATCGGTAACGTCCCCTAAATGTTTAGGAATTAATACCAACGCTTCGTGCACGAACGTCAGCTCCAGACAAAGTAAGTATCACGCGTTTGTTTTACAAATTGCCTTTCTGAAAAAGCTTCTTGGCACTCTGTAAGGCTAATTGCTAAAGCTATCATTGTCTCTGTGTGTTTGCACTGATGCTGCCTTCAAGTGCTACCAGAATGATCGTGAATAGGAATGTGGTAGTTAAAAGTTGCATATGAAAGCAATGTGAGTCGATCGCGTGAAGTTGTCGAGCTCATAATCAGAAGTGGGACTTATAAAGTTTGTGATAGCATGAGACCAGCTATGTTGTTATTTTTATCCCACCGTGCTCCCCGTCTGTGTAATTCATAAACGTGAATTTATTATGCACAGTATAATCAGATGACTGACTTTGAAACCGAGTAGTTTTCTGTAAAAATAACAGGCTTGTACTAATAGGGGAATGTTTATTTGCAAAGGCTAACACTGCTAATGCGGAGCTTGAGCTCTTGAAGCGCCGCCCTCTTCTCCGGGAGCAACAGCTCACTCACATTTAAAGCAACACACTCAAAACAGCGCATTTTGGCTTACACCCTAAAAATGGCAATTTTAACAAGCTGTAAAAATTTATCTGTGGGGTATATTGAGCTAAAACTTCACATATATGCTCTGGGGACATCAGAGACTTATTTTACATCTTGTAAAAAGGGGCATAATAGGTCCCCTTTAATCAATCAATGTTTCATTCATTTGACATACAACAAATACTACCATGATGAATAAATAACTTATTTAACTATGTTAAATAGCACATCATATCATTATTCACACAAACACACACACACACACACACACACACATACACACAAACTACTGTGACAATACTGAAAAAAATTGTAGTTCAATTAGCAGTGTCATTACTTCTAGATAGATAAACAGAACTGTTATCATTGTTATCAAAAATTAACACATTAAAAATAATATTTCTTAACTGGGAAAAGTGGAAATAAAACAAAATAAGTAATATTAGATGAAAAACTTGAGAAATCAGAAATGTTGCCCTGACTACTAACTAAAGTAAAACTAAACTACTAAAACTGAAATCTAATTTAAAGCTAAACAGAAATATAAAAAACAACTAGGAGAAATTACAAAAGCACAATGTTACTAAAAAAAATGTAAACTGAAATTTTTAAAATAACATTCAAAATATTAATAAATACTATAATAGTATATAAATAATACTAAAATAACAATGCCTCTGTATATCTCTTGGTCACTGTCTCAAACAGCCTGTTTACTGACACATGACTGTTCCGAAAACCCTGCACAGCCATCTGGAAAGCCGAAATGTTTGTGCTACAGCAGTAAAAACACTGACACTCAGAGAAGAGACCGTCCATATTGAGCTGGCTGGATATCATTCACTCCATAGTTCTGTTCCAAAACCTTTCTGTCTACTACCTACATAGGAAGCAGCCTTCTAAGGGAGCATCATAACTGTAATAGACCAGTTTGGAAAATCCTACATAGGCAGCTGTTGTGAAGCACACAAGAAATTCAACTTATAGTTTGGAGGTAGTATATTACTATATAGCAAAATCACAACTGCGTGATTTTTTTATATTTCATCGCAAAACTTAAGTGTTATCGCCCAGCTCTTTATATAAAGTTGAATATATATACATATAAGCAACTTTATCTGCATAAATACAGTATACTAGTGTAGAGTGATGTAGCAAATAGCAAATCTCAACTGCTTTGTTGCTTGTATCTTCACAAAATGTAAATTATCATCCAGCTCTAATCTGCAAAATGTGACAATAAGGCATGAAGATATTAAGATAGTATAAACATTAAGATCATGATTTTCTGTTAAGCTGCTTTGAAAGCATGTGTATTGTGATAACTACACAAAAAATCTAAATTGATTCGACTAAACTAAGAAGACGTACTAATAAGCCTAAAAATACATAATACTGAGTGTAAGTTCATTTTAATAAGTATATTTATCATCATTTCTATTACATCAACCACCATCTTGGATGAATAAGATAAATTTACTTTAGAAGCAACTTATATGAAGAATGTTTCTCAAAGTAAATGTATTTTGTCACTGTTTTACGCATACAGTTAAAAACAAGAGGAAAATGTAATACAATACAAAGTATGCATAAAATACACTCGTATGAAAGATATAATCTATAAAAACAAGTCACAATATTTTATGCAGTTTTTCTTCTAAAGTACATTTTGATCATTTTTATATATTTTTACTGCAAAAGAACAAAAAATACTCATAATAGGATTTTTTTTTTTTTGCATTTAAATTTACATTTAATCATGTAGCAGACGCTTTTATCCAAAGCGACTTACAAATGAGGAGAACAGTAGAAGCAATTAGACCAACAGTAAACAAGTGCCATGACAAGTCTCAGTTAGTCAAGCACAGTACAAGTAGCTAGGTTTTTTTTTTTTTAAGCCAGTTGTTGTCTTGTAGGCAAACACCAGTATCTTGAATTTGATGCGAGCGGCTATTGGTAGACAGTGTAACCTGATGAAGAGAGGAGTAACGTGAGCTTTTTTGGGCTTTTGCAGTGCGTTTGGCGCCGTGTTAGTGTGTATCAAAAATGAGGCATCTTAGAAGACTGCATAATCATGCTGTCTATGATGCTTTAAAGTGCCTCCTACCTCTGTAGGCTGCTGACTGTGTTTTGGAACAGAGCCATTGTGTTCATTCTCCCTCCCCCTCTGTAATTCCCTCCCTGTCTGCGCTCTTGCATGCTCTTTCTGTCTCTGTCTCTCTCTCTCTCTCTGGCTCCAGCGAGACTGTGTGTTCACTGTACTTTGCGGTTGCCCTGGCTTTCCCTCTCGGCAGGCTGCAGTACGAGACAGAGAAAGAGAGAGACTCACTCGCCTGTCATGCACTGATCTGACCCCTGCTTCTGTAGACCCCTCCATGTCTAGCAGCAAAACACCAAATTACTGCAACATAAAAGAGCAAATGCAGTTCGTTAGAGTAAACATTAAAGCAATAGTTCAGATAAAAATGAATGTTCTTTCATTATTTATTCACCCTCACCCTTGTTCCAAACCCATTTGATGTTTTTTCAGTGGAGCACATAAGGCGAAGAACATTTATGCTGCTTTTTTCCATGCAATTCATAGTGACCATGTCTGTTACGCTCCAAAAACAGCATAAAAATAGTTAAACATTAGAAATATTAGATGTAAGATGTGTCACATCATGTTTGATGTCATTTGGTCACAAAACATGAGAACCAATGATATTGTTTGTTACTTAAGATATAAAATCAAAACTAAAGTTTCTGACAATTTCGTGTTTATCTACATTGAATTATTTTAATTTGTATTTTTTGTCATATATATATATATATATATATATATATATATACACTGTATTATTATTTGAATCGCAATATTGAGATATTTATAACTTGAAACATTTTTTTATTTAAAAATTATTATTGTTTTTTTTTTGTTAGATGACTTTTTGCAGAACTTTAAGAAAAGTCAGGTCCTTTCTAGAAATTACTATTAAAAATTAGGAGCATAAACCCTGGTTCTTCAATGAAAGAAATACCTTGATTTTACTTGTTTTGTCTAATTTAATATTGATTTTGTCTTTAATATTGTCTTTTGTCTTTAATATTGAAATCGTCTTGAGGCCACCTGGTTGAGAACCACTGCTTTACAGTCATCACGAAATGCTCATTTTCTTCTATAACATGACACATTCCCCAGTGAAAAAGGGCAGTCAATGAGAACAAAATGATTTTATCCAGTGGATCATAAAATGTGGTTTCTATACTGTATATGTTTGGAAGTGTCGTGTGAAAAAGTGGGATTTGTAATGTCATTTCTGGGGTGGGACATGTTATTATAGTTTTAAAAAACTTTTTTTTTGTTTGTCAACATGCACAAATGAATTGCCCACAATAAGACCACCAACATAAATTAAGTAATTTTAATGTCATATTGACTTCCAATTTCAAATGTACATAATACAGTATTAACTTCTGTTGAATTCACACACACTTTGGGTTCGATTATGGGCTTGACTCACACAAGATTGTCTTCCACCAATTAGTTAGTGTTAGTTATCTGGAGGGCTGGGGAAAAAAGGCATAGTGGACTGAACTGTGACTCAGTGTGCTGATTTCCCAAGCCAGAGGGCAGGCAGAGGTTAGTATGGTACTAATTACAGACCACAGAACTACTAACATCCTATAAAACATTCAGTAGGGACGCCCAGACTACAGAACGAGGGTGTCGAGACTCAAAAGCCCTGCACTGAAGAGAAAAACTCAAAGGTTACATCCTCGACATGCTCGAGGCAAAGACGTGTTACTTTCTGATGGTCACTGTGTGAAGATACGAGTTGTTTTGAGCACCATCCACAGGCCTCTCAGTGACAGACTTCTGAGCCAAGAAACGACATTATCTGTAAAGCGCTCGCAAACTTTAATCACTGCAGCTGAGTCATCGCTTTAGGCTCTGAATGAGTAGTTGTTTGAGAATGACGTATGTTTTTTAAATTCTCATTCTGTCAGTCAAGACTTGGATTATTGTTCTTCCTTGAAAGTTTATCAGCAGTACTACCAGCAGAAAATAGCGTGCTAAAAGCCATCCAGTTATTACAAAGCGCTTTTAAATTCCTCAGGCTGCAGAAATAATGACTTTTTTTGGCTCCGGCCTTCCATTTTTCATGCCGCCGTCACAGCCAATGATTTGATTTGGAACCAGACTGCTCATTTGCATATGGCCTAAATATAGTCAGAGAATGTCTATGCAAACAAAGTGCAATATATTTACATTCTCTATATTTCTCATATGCACAAAATCACAAAATAGGACATGAATATAAGCGTTTGAGCAATACAGTCACGGTCTGTTACAAAACCTAGTGAGCTGCCTTCTAAGGGAGCATCCAAACAAGCATCATAAGTGGCTGATTCAGGACATAAGCAGCATCATACAAATGACTTAATACTTATGTAATACTTATGCAAAGTGCACAAGATTTTGTTGTTTTATGATATGATAAAGAATGTTTCTGATACCTGACGACATATTCAAAATCAGACATTGTTGCTGTTTTTTTTGGTAGGAATTACACATTATTTATAATATTGAATTTTTTTTATTTTTTTTTTAATATTTTTAGATTTTTATAATATTTTATCATTTTATTTATGTTTTTATTTTATTTTAAATTTGATGATTTTTTTATTCAAACAGTACAAAACAGGTCTTAAGTTTCTTGTTTTAGAAAGCAGCAAGAAGAAATGTTAAGTACAAATAAATAAAAAAAGATAAAATATTAAATTAAAAAACAAAAACATGGGTTTGCTCATAAAAGAAGAGTTTAAAAAAATACCATAATTGTAAGACTTTAAACAGATTGCATAAGACGACTGTCAACAGTTTTCAATAGCTGATAAACTAAAAAAATATTCTTATAAGCATAAAATACACAATTATGTAAAATCAAAATATTTAAAAAAAAAAAAAAAAAATCACAATTTTTTTATATTACCAAATTTATCATATAAACTGACATTCATTATATACCAATTTTTTATCTATTTGTGTATAATCTATTACTTATATATTATGTAATATATTTATAACGAATATTATATATTTTTATAATCAAAATTTTTTAAAATCACAAATTTTATTATACTACTAAATTTGTAACAAATTTACATTCATTATATACCAATTTTATAATCAATTTGTGTAAATATAATCTATTATTTATATATTATGTTCTATATATTATGTAATATATTTAGAATGAATATTATATATTTTTATAATATTTTTATTAATAAATCAACATTTATATCAATACTTCTCAGTAATGAATCAAATTTCTTTCACCTTGTATACCATCCTGGATTTTCTCACTGTGCACAGCGAAATGCATTATGGAATTGACGTCTGCACCAAGAATACATGCTTAATCTTAAAAAGCAACATAATCATGCATTTCAGAACAGCATTCCCGCTGTGAGCACTTAAAATGCTACCCACGTAGGCAGCTCACTAGGTTTTGGAACAGAGCCTCAGTGTGTGTGTGTCGACCGCCAGTCATATGTTTTGCATCTTTACGTAATGGAGCTCCTGGTTACAATATCCCATTAGAAAGAGAGGGAATGCAAATTAGATATGACTCTTATACAACAGGCAGCATTCCAAGATGGAGAGGAAACGAGAGGGAATAATTAGATTTTTCTGGTGAAATCAAGCACTGAGCCATTCATGACTGTCTGTTCTGCTCTCTAATGGGTCACGGACCTGCGAGGCCATAGATTCGAGTCGGGATAAACATTTTATATGGAAAGAAATTAAGTATTCGATCATTTTCAGTGGGTAAGCAGGAAGCAAGAGTGCGCTACTGTAATGCTGCAAAATACTCAATGTCACTTTAAATGTTTAGCTTTCCACAAATCAGATGGTAACATAGAGGCTCTATGCTGTCTCTCAAGACGTTTTCCGAAAGGAAACCTGGTCCAGGATAAATCCTTCTGTGGCCAGAAACGCAGTCAGAGCTCTGATTTAAACCTTTATTAAATCCAAAACACACATACAAGCGCTTTTCCCCCTGAAGCCAGCTGCCTTTCCACTAAAACAGTTTAAACACACTATGAAATCCGTTATAGGTGGGATTAAGCACTTTAAAATGAGCGATTGGTGCTTAAATATTCTTTCTTTGAAGGAGGCTTCTCACATCATATTAAGTCCATCCTTGTTTTAAGCAAGTGGAAATACAGTACAATTAGCAGGAATTAGATAGGCTTAAAATGAATAATTACAGCAGGAATTAGGCTTTCTGTTGCAGAGGTATATTGACTGTTTGCCACGCTTTTAATTGCTGGACTTTACTTATTACTCAAGAGAGTCTAATAAGCGAGATTTAGCTTAATTACAGGAGGTCCGATTGCCTCGGTGAGCAGAGGACGAGTCGTCCCGCTCCGCTTTTGCCGTCACACAACGCCGCAAACAGTAATCAAAGTGTTTTGACACTGCATTTATTCGGCCTCTAATAGCTGGATGACCACACTCTCTGTGTGTGTTTCTCTGTGCCGTCGAGTGGAAGGATTTCTTGAAGCAAGAACTGTAATGCTAACATTAATGATAGCTCCACAGCTCTACTCCCAGGAGCTTTCCAGACTAATTTAGATGCACTCTTAACCCAAATTCTTGCTTTATTTACTGATCATGTGGAGGGCTGGGTGTATTATATTGCAATATTTTGTAGCCTGTTTGAGATATTCAAGATATTTATGTATAGCCATGGAAATGATTTATTCAGAAGAACCATTTCAACTAAAAAAAATCTATTGTTCACAAACAGATTCAAAATGATTCAAACAAGAAGTAAAATACAGTGCAAACTGGGGAAAAAAATATGTTTGTTTTTGTTTTTTGCATTAAATGATCACAATTCTCATTTATATGCCCCAACATAACACTAAATAGTCATAAATAACACATTTACATGCAAATATTCTTACTAAATATTTTAATATTTACAAAAAGATGTCTGTGAACATTCTGTGATGGCACAGATGAATCACTGAATCATAGTTTTGAATCAATTCATTGAACTAATTCAGAGAAATGAATCAAACAACTCTAACACTGTTTTTGTTACTGAAGTTTAAATGAAAGAAGCCATTTAAAATTCATTTTTGAAAGGCATGAGACAAAAATGGAAATTAGGCAATCTAACAATATATCTTACAATATAGATGTTTTTCCCAAAAATGCAATAGAAGATATTTTGAATATTAATTATTCATGTGGTGGTTTGTTTGTGGATCATACAGGGATTCTTCACAAATAAAACCTACTTCATCTCATTTGATTATTCAAATGGATTGTTCCTATACTAAAGTCTGATTGGTTGAGCCACATTTAAAGCCGTTCAGTGACTGTGCATCAGTTTAATTCTGTATTAATGCAGTGATTCTTGTTGTTACTTGGCAACCACCAACAACTAGTTTTTTGCTCATCAAACACCTACATTTTTCTCATATTGAGAAAATGTTACTTTTCTGTTTGCTTACATTTAAATATCATAAAACAGCCTTGCCCTCTAATAATCAGAAAAATGTACACTACCATTTAAAAGTATGTTTTTCTTGTGAACAGCAAAGACATTTTTAATATTACAAAGGATTTCTATTTCAACTAAATTCTGTTCTTTTAAACTTTCTATTCATCAAAGAATCCTGAAGAAAACAGTTTTCCACATTGATGATAATAAGAGATGTTTCTTGAGCAGCAAATCAGAATATTAGAATGATTTCTGAAGGATCATGTGACACTGAAGACTGCAGTAATGATGCTGAAAATTCAGCTTTGAATCACAGGAATAAATTACATTTCAAAATATATTCAAATAGAAATCAGTTATTTAAAACTGTAATAACATTTCACAATATTGCTGTTTTTACTGATTTTTTAATTAAATAAATGCAGCCTTGGTGAGCAAAAGCGACTTCTTTCAAAAACATGTAGTATATAGTACAGTAAATACCAGCTGATGCATTTCTACCATCACACTGTATTGTACACCACACCCGGACAGCTGCTGCAACAATCGGTTTGCATAACCAAAGAATTTCTGCACAAACTGTCAGAAACCGTCTCAGGGAAGCTCATCTGCATGCTCGTCGTCCTCATCGGGGTCTCGACCTGACTGCAGTTCGTCGTCGTAACCGACTTGAGTGGGCAAATGCTCACATTCGATGGCGTCTGGCACTTTGGAGAGGTGTTCTCTTCACGGATGAATCCCGGTTTTCACTGTACAGGGCAGATGGCAGACAGCGTGTATGGCGTCGTGTGGGTGAGCGGTTTGCTGATGTCAACGTTGTGGATCGAGTGGCCCATGGTGGCGGTGGGGTTATGGTATGGGCAACGAACACAGGTGCATTTTATTGATGGCATTTTGAATGCACAGAGATACCGTGACGAGATCCTGAGGCCCATTGTTGTGCCATTCATCCACGACCATCACCTCATGTTGCAGCATGATAATGCACGGCCCCATGTTGCAAGGATCTGTACACAATTCCTGGAAGCTGAAAAAATCCCAGTTCTTGAATGGCCGGCATACTCACCGGACATGTCACAAATTGAGCATGTTTGGGGTGCTCTGGATCAGCGTATACGACAGCGTGTTCCAGTTCCTGCCAATATCCAGCAACTTCGCACAGCCATTGAAGAGGAGTGGACCAACATTCCACAGGCCACAATCAACAACCTGATCAACTCTATGCGAAGGAGATGTGTTGCACTGCGTGAGGCAAATGGTGGTCACACCAGATACTGACTGGTTTTCGCCCCCCCCCAGATCCCGGTGCAATAATCATTCTGTCTAATCAGCATCTTGATATGCCACACCTGTGAGGTGGATGGATTATCTCGGCAAAGGAGAAGTGCTCACTAACACAGATTTAGACAGATTTGTGAACAATATTTGAGAGAAATAGGCCTTTTGTGTACATAGAAAAAGTCTTAGATCTTTGAGTTCAGCTCATGAAAAATGGGGGCAAAAACAAAAGTGTTGAGTTTATAATTTTGTTCAGTGTAGTATGCCTAGTAAGACCTTGATTAGCTGCTTCAGGTATGTTTAATTAGGGTTGGAGCTAAACTCTGCGGGACACCATTTGCCCTCCAGGACCGAGTTTGGACACCCCTGGTTTAAAGTGTTTGAATGCGAGACTGCCTGTGAGTCACATCACCCTCCTGGAAAGGAGTATTTATAAAGCACAAGTGCAGCACAAGTTCATTAGCACAAATCCCATTGAGCCAAAGTGTGTGTGTTTGACTGTTTATATGAGTGTTTTTGGCTCATTTCTGGTCGCCCTCATTCACCTCTACAGATTATGGTGCTGTGCCTGCTATCGACTGTCTCTCCGCTGTCTGTTTTCCCTCTTGCTCTCTCTCTCTCTCTCTCTCTCTCTCTCTCTCTCTCCCTCCCTCTCATGATGGTAAAAATATCTGCAGACAGCAGGAACACAGGCACAGCTCTCTCTCTCTCTTTCCCACCCATGTGATCTCTCAGGCAGGCGTCGCTGTGCACAATCTCCAGCCCTCCGCCGGCTGCAGCTAATGAGTCTTTGTGTGGCTCGAGCGAATGAGAGCCAGTCTTCAGTCTGTTTTAGACCGGAGCGTATGCTAACAGCAGTGGAGACCGGGTTTACCTCTCTCGCCCCGGTCTCCTCTCGAGTCCCAGTGCAATGGAGGGCCTTCATTCAGCACGTCTCATCTGGCTCTGAACGGCGTGAGAGAGGAGAGTAAAGCAGCGGGGGACGCAGGTTGGTGCATTTTGAAGTGAAGCATGACTCGTGAACTGTGTTTCTGTTCTGATGCGTCACGCATGGCCTCATGGGAAATCTGAGGTCAACTTCTGTGAGCGCTCGCTGCTGCTTTGACCTATGCTATAGGGGTAGAACTGGGTGACATGTCAGTGGGAACGTGGCAACCTGTAGAGATTTTCATGTTATAATGCGGTAGATTTGTGTCCCAAACCAGTCAAGATGAGGAACTTGTTGTTAAGAGGCGTTAAGTTAACTGTATAGGGTTGCCAAGCAACTTTGAAACTTGCTGTATTAATGTAAAAAAAAATGTGTATCATAGGTGTACATCAGTACGTTGTCTGTTTTATTATATTTATTAAAAATATATCAACTATATATATATATATAGAGAGAGAGAGAGAGAGAGAGAGTGTGTGAGTATGACTTGTAATCTTTTGGTTAGTTTCCTTCAAGTTCCAAATAGAAAGGGAAAATTATCAATTGAATGTTGAAATGAAGTGCCTTTCATTTGTAAAATGAAATGTATAGATATAGATTATCCTTTCATATATTTCTTAATATATAAACAAAAAAATTAAATAAATTAAATATAGATTATCCTAAAATAGGTATTACTAAATTGTACTTGATTGTCTTACTAAATAAACTTTTTTAAAAAGATTAAATATGGATTATTAATTATTATAGATTGTTAAATATTAAATAATGAAATAAAGATTAATTAAATATAGATTATTATTTTAATATACAAATCTTTTTTATTGATTAAATACATATTATCCCAAAACAGATATTAATGCGATAAATCAAATATATTAAATATAGATTACCACAAAATACGCATTTCCACAAGATAAACCTTTTATATAGATTAATTAAATATAATAAATATGGATTATTCCAAAACAGATAATACTGCATGATTGTATAAATATATAAAACTTTATTTTACAGATTAATTTAATATATTAAATATAAATTATGCCAAAATATGTATGATTATATTAATATAAAAACTTTTTTATTTTAGTTTAAATATAATAAATATGAACAAATTACTGTATTAAAATATTAACCTTTTTAGTTTAAATATATTAAATATAAATTACGCCAAAATATGTATTAATACATGATTATATTAATAAAAACCTTTTTATTTTAGTTTAAATATAATAAATATTTGCACATTACTGTATTAAAAAATAAACATTTTTAAATATGGATTATCTCAAATTATGTATTACCACAGGATTGCATTAATACATAAATCTTTTTCTGTTGAATTTGAAGAAAAAATAACTATATTGCAGTTAGTGTGATATAACATTTGTCATATCGTGATATAAGATTGTGGTCATCCTGCCCAACCCACTATAGGTGTCCTCATACCGCTCAGCATCCGGTGCCAAGAAGTATTGATCACTGTAGGTTGTCAGTGCTGCATTGACAGCGCTGAAGTACATGTGCATTTGTACATGTGTATGTCCATATTGTACAGAGCTCGTCTGGGGAGTGGCTGTTTTTGTCTCTGCTAGCTTTTGCTGCAGGATTTTCACTTGTAACATGCTGCAAGTGTGCTGTGGAAAACTACAGCAGCTAAGAGAAGACAAAGGGAGAGAGAGAGGGAGCGAAAGCTAGAGATGTAGAGAAGAAATAACTAGTCCGTCTCTCTCTAGTACAGCAGTCAGCTCCTGTTACCTCGGGTTAGCCGGAGATGTCATGCCGATTCATTGTGTCAAGAAATGGGAAAAGTTGCTCCTCTGGCTCACGAGCGTGGGATCTTCAACATCCACCGCTTTAAAGCTGCAAGTCGCATCTGCTGGAAGAAAATACAATAATAATGTCATGAAATTTTGCAGCGTAAGTGCAAACCCGAATCGTATTCCTAAATGATTCTTTTTCACAGGCATCATTTCACCAGTGAAGTCCCTCTGATTACAGATGCGCCACTGCATGAGTGTTTATTTTTGAATCTTGGATGTGTGTGTGTGCTGTAGATGCCCCACAAATGAAAAAAAGCGAAATGACTCTCAAATGTGAAATTCACTATTTGTGTGAGTGTATTAGCGTCTCCATGGCAACCGCTTTGGGTATCGCAGAGCAGCGCGGCATCCACTGAGGACGGAAAATGCGAATGGATTTTCAACAAGGGGAACTAATTATGATGATTACGAGAAAATTGACTTACATTGTGTCTCCAAAACTAGAGAAGCATTTCCAATTATTGCGAAGCTCCCGCATCTCGCCGGACTGCTGCGGGATCAGCGGGATTCAGACAGATCTGGGGCTTAGTTCAAGGGAATTTTTAGTGCTTTCAGGAACCATATTTCTCTATGCAGTCCTTAAAAGCTTGGAAAGTCTGTAATGGAAAAAAGATAACAGTTAGCCTACTCAAAAGCAGCTGAAATACTCTTTTTCTTCTGTTTTAACATCAACCAGACAAGATGGCTAAATCTAACTGAATTAAAAACAAAATTACACAGTAATTTCAGGTATCATTCATGTCTGTATCACAAACGGTGCAATGAGATTAATACGCTAGTTTAGGGTTTTGTTGAGTAATAGTTACACTTGCATTTCACTCAGTTGTGCACTAATCAATGACTTCAATTAATTCAAAAGTGGTACCTGATATACAAATAGAAATCAGTCTAGATGGTTACTTAAAAACCCTTCATCCACACTTTAAAAAATAATTTATATATATATATATATATATATATATATATTGCAGGTTTAGTTTTAATTACTTTAGTACATCAAGTTAAACTAAATGAAAATGAGAAATGTTTCCTTGGCAACTAGCTGAAGTAAAATAAGTTAAAATAAGTGTGTGTATATATATATATATATATATATATGTACACACACACACACACACATACATACATAACTATCATTATTTAATTTTAATAATTAAATAATTGTCTTTATTTAAAGAAATTTTTATTTTATTCATAAATAATGATTTTTTTTTTTTTTTTTGTTAATGCCAAGGTCATGAGTTTGATTCCCAAGTAAAACAAGAACTGATAAAATGTGTACCTTGTTTGAATGCACTAAGTTGGTTTGGACAAAAGTGTCCGTTCCAAAATGCATAAATGTAAATGTAAACTACCCTGGTGAGAACCAACAGATTCAAGACAACCACTGGGATGCTGCCTTGAAGGTAACCTACTGTCTTTGTTGTGCATACTGTAGTACAGTTTTCTGTGGATTCAGCTGCTCCAGAGGTTGAGAGTAGGTGCTTTGAGTGTGTCTGTAGAGAACAGAGCCGTGTTCTGTCCTTATGGGAGGGAGAGGGAGACACATTCCGCAGCGCTGCTGTGGTTTGGAGGCTCTCCAGCTGCTGTTTTCACCACACACACACACACACACACACACACACACACACACACACACACACACACACACAGAGAAACAATAGGCCTCAGCTGAGACCCATGCAGCCTGCGGGCCGAGGCTGGTCTTGCCCAGGGGATCAACTGGGCCGGAACGAGCAGAAACAGTGTTTCGGTGTCATGCCAGATTCCATTCTGCTGCAGAATCCTTTGATGCCATGTATTTTAGTCATATTTCATATATCATGTTAACCAAATCCAATCAAACATTTCAAATAATCCTGTAAAAATATCACGGTTTCCACAAAAATATTTAGCAGCACAACGGTTTCCATCATTGATAATAATAAGAAATATTTCTTGAGCAGCAAATCAGCATGTTAGAATGATTTCTAAAGGATCGTGTGACACTGAAGACTGGAGTCTCAGCTAACAGGAAATGTTCTCAGAACATTCTGGCATGGTTATGAACATGAAAGGTATGCATGTTTCATTTAAGTTTTTTTTTCACATTTACGTTCTTCCAGTAATGTTACTATAGAATGTTTGTTCAGTTATCTGGTCTTAAATAATGTTCTCAAAATATTAGCACAAAACCATTTATAGTTCATGAAACATTCTATTTCTGAAACATTTTATTTGAATCTTCATCTAACGTTTTTTATTTATTTATTTTTTTTATAAATGTTACTATATGTTTAAGAACGTTTAGAGAGCATTCAAAAGTAACAATCCCATAATGTCTGCAAAATAATGAAATGGAATGTTCATAAAACAATCAGCGTTCTTAGAACATATTTTGGTTGCTGAAATATAGAACAGTTATATTTCACAATATTACTGTTTTTACTGTATTTTTGATTAAATGTGTCTATATTTGTATAATGTTTAGTGTGTCTATATTTAAAAATAATTTTCACTTGATGAGTGAACAAAACACTAAACGTGTAATGCCCTTACCATCATTATTCTCATTAAACTTTGCGTTTTGATGTGAAACAAAGTACGGTGAAAGAAAATTAATAACTCACTGAAATGTTTCATGCCTCGTGTAATTGCGCAATCAGTGCTTCAACCTCGGAAAGAAATCAACAAAACCTTGTGTAAATATGGAAGGCCGACAGGGCCAAAAGTCTTTAAACAGAACACGCGAAATCTGACCGTGTCAACATGCACTACCTCAGGAAAGCTCCTCAATGTACATAAACATGAGTCAGGTAGAAAATATAACTCCAGAGAAAAGCATTTTGTTAAATATGTGCACTACATTGCATATTTATTATACACTATATTGCCAAAAGTATTGGGTCGCCCCCTTCTAATGAACAGGTTTGACTACTTTAAGATTTGTACTCATAGAAATTACTAATGTTAAAGTATATAATGATATTCTAGGAAATTGTGTGCTTCTAAAATTATAGCAACAGTTTGGACAGGACCCTTTTCTATTCTAACATGACAATGCCTCTGTGT
>JAFVLL020002729.1:0-22878 GCA_021397915.2 Tor tambroides | reverse complement strand
CAAACTGACTACAAACACCACGGGAGACA
This sequence comes from Tor tambroides, assembly GCA_021397915.2. NCBI lineage: Eukaryota > Metazoa > Chordata > Actinopteri > Cypriniformes > Cyprinidae > Tor > Tor tambroides. Next base: position 22,849 of record JAFVLL020002729.1, on the reverse strand, counting down.
GGAAGTGACATAAAAGTCCAAGACAAGGCACAGAAAATGCAACAAAAACAAGAAAGAGCTGATTTGCGAGGAGAGCAATCACGCTTGTTTTCTGAAACCAAAATAAAACTGAACTGACCTCAAAATTGCAAACACAAAAACAAAAAAACAATATCCTTCAAAAAGGTCTCTTCAGTATAACGGATAAACAAAATAATATTAAGTAAAATTAAAAAGTCAAAGTCTTCTTGCACTGGATGTGCTGTTTCGGCCTCATTGCTGGTTGCAGTCATGTCCTCATCTCATATATAAAACACCTGTGATTCACAACTACTTGCTAAGGAACTTGCATTCACATAAAGTAGCCTTCTTGACAAGTTTGGGCGAGTAAGGGCAAAACGCACAGATATAGCACATTCAGTGCCCTGTAGTTGCCGATATAAAGAAAGAAACTGCTGCAGAAAAAGCTAGGTGGCATGCAAAATGTAATGTGCAATTGCAACACTTATTACAAATGTAGCAGACTTAAGGGTACAGATACTCATTCAAAAATGTAATGAAGTAGAGAGTAAAAGTTGCTAATATCTTTGATACTCAGTAAAACTACAGAGTTTCCAAAAAGATACACAAGTACAGTAATTAGTTACATTTACTCAAGTACTTTACACCTCTGTTTTTATGACCGTTCATATTGAACAGAAATTACAAGCACTAAAACAAAACATTTGTCTATTTAATCGACAGGATCTGTGTGGTGACTAAACAACTGTCTGGATGTGGCTTAGTGTCCATAAACGGGAATTGGAATGCATGAGAACTTCACCAAACACAAGATAATCCAACTATATCAACACTTCATGCTTTTCACACAATCATTTCCCACACTTTACCATAATCCCTCCACAGACACAATAAATAATACCTATAAAGTGTATTATCATCTCCATCTCAAATGCACAGTCTGTTCAATGACCAGCTGATGCATACTGCACACAAAAAGTGAAAAGCACTTACTTGATCTGGCAAGCTGTCATCTGATTGGCTGGATTTATGCAACTTCCGGGAGCAAATGCACACAGGGTTTTCTATAAGTCTGCCAAGAAACAAAATCCTCTTTACTGAATCAAAATAAGTACAGTACTTTTGGAGAGAAACAGATCCTAACATTTTAAGTGTTTTCTGTGCCATTGTTTCATTATTTAACTCAACTTTTTCTGTTTATTGTTGTGGCATGACATATTTTAGATAAACCTGCCTCTTGGCACATAAAAACAGTCTAAGTCTCTGACAGTCTAAAGAACAGACAGTCTTTAGGCTTTGTCTAAATGGATGACTCTTGGCCTGAATAAACTAATGTGGACAAAACTTTATTCTGATCATTAGATGTCTGACTACATGAGACTTTGAGTGAGTTTTGTTGGAGTAGTGGTTATGATATCTCTGGAGTGATGGTTTCTAGATTCATATTCAAGTGTGAGTTAGATGTCAACTATGATATTCTTAATTGGCAAATGTGTAGAATAAGTGCAAAAATGTCAAAAGCTAAATGAGGCCATGAGTTACAAGCCCTGCATGGAAACCAGTAGTTAGCCAGTATGATATCTCAATATTAACACATCCTACTCTAATTTAAATATTTTTCAGTCTGAATGCTAATAAAGAAGGATATCTAAGCCAAAAAGTGCAAATATGACCCGAGTAATAATGAAGTCTAGTGCCAAAGCTGAAAATAGTCAGAGAATGCTAATGTAAAGAGGTTAGTTAAATTAAGTCTGAAGGTGTATATTGTGGAATTTTTTTTCAAAAATAAATAAATAATAATAATAATCCAGATTCTTACCAATTAAGTTATTGCCAAAGTCACAAAAGTACCACACTGATTGCATGATGGGCTCATCTGAAAGAATGAGAAACACAGCTGACAATTCAATGTGCAATCTGACTTATTTCTGAATATAACAGAATATTTAATGAGAAAATGGACAGCAGGACAGCTTCATTTTATGAATTGATTGGATCATAAGAAAGTGGGTACATACCATGGTTTTAGGAGCAGGTTACAGAACAGATTATGAGGAACACTCCTGTTTGACCTCATTCCAACAATATTTTACTGGTATGAGATCTGCAGACGTCACAAATATGTTCATGGAAGCCAAACGTGGCTTGCTCGGTGTCATGGCACAAAGTCTCTATCTGACGGTCAGGTCCATGTTTTCATGGCGTCTATGCCAGATTCTGACCCCTCCATCTGCACGTCTCGGAAAACGAGCTTTGTTTGACTCTTCACTTATGCCGTTTGGTCAGTGTCGCGGCCTCTGATCTCTGATGACAGCAGTGCAGCCCAGCGGGTCTTTTGATGCTGTTCACCATCTGCTGATGCGTTTCACACGCTCCTCTCCTGCCTACAGATGAACCGTCTCCAGCATCAGCCCTGTAATGCTGACGGAGAACAGTGTGAATTCAAAGAGCGTTGTGTGTAATCAAATGCAATAGTAGCTGCAGACTTACAAATACCTGTAAATCCCAAAAGAAAGGAATTATTGCTATATTGCGCTTTTGTAATTTGAGAAACATAGGCCGCATTTATACTGTCAACCAATTATGATTTTTTTTCACAGATATCTGGCAAGTATCTTGTTGCATTCTGGTAGTAAAAAGGCATGAAATTTGGATTTTTTTTTCCATCTGATTTGGGACATTTTCAAAAGCTGCTCTAAACCCAATGCATCATGTGACTGATGATAGACCATAGATACCAGATATCAATATCTAGAGAACAAGATGATGATAAAATGCTGTCTAATTCAAAGATACCAATTGAGATGTACACAAAATTGTAGAAATGAACAAATGAATTTAAATATTGTGCACAACGAGGGCTTGAAAAAAATAATTCTTCAAGTTTTTTGGAATTGACAGGAAGAAGAACTAAAATAGGAACAGGTAATTTTGATCATTTCAAAATAGCCAAATACAGGCTGGTTACTACTTTCAGTTATGTTTTAAATGAATGTAAATGTAAAAATATCAGATCTAAGCATTAGGCCTTACAGTGTAAATGCAGTCTAAGATTTGTGTCATTGTTGAAATCTCTTCTGAAACTTTGAATATTTAATTGATCTGTTGCTCTTCATTTATTAAATGGTGTGGTAAGAACTCAAAACATCATAATTCAACTTTATTATGGAAGATATTTTAGCTTTTAACTCATATTTCACTTTTATACATTACTTACTAACATCTCTTCCAATCTCAGATAAAAAAAAAAAAAACCTTTTGTAGCCCAGAGGGACATCTGCTGTTTATAATAAAAGAGATCATTTACACACCAGTGTTTGTTAGCTCCACTGGCTTTATCTTTAAGTACCACTATAAACTACTTCAAGTTCTCACAAAGAGCTGGAATATGTCCAAATATTTCACTGTTGATAATGAACAGAAACCACCATGCAAGAAGTATTATAAATGCTTCACTTGAGAAAAATGTCACAAATTTAATGATCACATAGCAGCGTATTTTTCGCCACACGTCATGAAAAAGTGCCTCATGAAGCTCAGTCATTAGCGCTCATCATACATTATATATATTTGGCTGTGATCTATTATTTAAGCTCTATTATCGACTGTGGCATGAGTTATTCTCCAGGTATGAAAATAGTTTTTCCATCGCTTATAAAAGGTTTGTTCACCCAAAAAAACGAAAACTGTCATTACTTCAGGTCGGTACAAACCCGCACAACTTTCTTTCTTTCTTGTGTGGAACGCAAAAGGAGACATTTAACAGAAGGTTCATGCTGCTTTTCTCTATGAACAGAAAGGGAATGTGGACAGCTGCTGTCAAAAAAGCACAATACAATTGTCCAAAAAAAAAATAATAATACAAATTCCAGCACTATATTCCAAATTGTCTTCTGAAGCTACTTTATACAATGGTTTTATGTGATGAACGGACATATAAACTGTGCTGAACACTATTGGTTCCTGTGTCTCGTAACATTATGGTATGACTTATAAGATCTGGAATACAGTGCTTGAATAAACTATGATATAGCGCTCTCTTTCTGTCCTCTTTACAGCTTTGCAGAGTCAGTCACCATTTATTTTCACTGTATGCACTGAATTAACTCTGAAGTTGAATAAAGCTCATTCTGAAAGGCCTAAAAGAACATTTGTGGAGTATTCCTTCTTATGATATAACCTGTAATTATCTTCGAGGTCTAGCAAACCCACAATAGAGCCTCTGGGGAAGAAAAGAGTTTCAAGAAAGAAATTGGTTGCAAATGTATGTAATTTGCAACGGGTCTCTAAAAGACGCAAAATTCAATCAAAAATTCTCTTGTATAAAACAGATAAAACACATTAGATGCTCCCTGTCTGTGTGAGTTTAGAGGGATGCAGAGAACGGCTAAAATGTGTTATCAGGAGTATATAAAAATATTCTCAGCAAAGAAAAAAAAAAAGAATGATTAACTAAACCATAAGACATCTGCCATGTCTGCATTTAAATAAAAACTAAAGAAAAACTGTATAATACATCTATAAGTCTATAATACAAAAAAAAGAGGAGACAAAGTAGCCTACAGAACTGAAAATAAAATAATGTATAACAGAATTTGTTTGGTAATGTTTGATATATATCAATCTCAAAATCCTACTCATTTTCCATTTCAAAATTCCATACTTTTCCAGATTCCCAAACCTCTCAGTAGATTTTCAGAACATATTAAAACAAATGGTTCATACAGCATTATTTTCAGCTTTATATTTGGTATATAGTACAATCATCTGTAAATACTTTGCTTACTCATTTTTTTCATTAATTTTCTCAAAGTGACAACATATAAAGCCCTAAAAAAAATAATAATTAAAAAAAAAACACTTTTGTATGCACACAAGAAACTTTTTGTGCCCTCGAGAAACTATTCACATGTGCATGGGAATTTTTTGCATGCTGACATGAACTATGCACATTCATGAGATTTGCTCAAATTTCAGCTTTCCTTATGGTAGTACCTCTAATATTAAGGCCTAATGTCCAATTTAACATCCTCTGGCGGCGGAGAAACCATGACACGAAATGGGCTGATGGGATAATACAGCTGTGTGCACTGTCCTATTTGCCAAGTTCAGTGGTCTTTAAAAAAAAGACTGGTACTGTAAAAAGAGTGTTCAAATTTGAGCGATAACGATAACTATAAATACAACAACTATATTTGCGTCCACACCAGCGAACGATAACTGTCTGTTTATTCGTGCATGCTCCTCTGCCGCTTTAATATATCTCAAACTTAATATCTTCAATATTTTCATTAAAAAACAAGTAAAAATCAAAACAAGTGATTAAAAAGCCCATGTTTTTCATTGTATTACGGTGGCCGAGAAGTGCAAAACAAATCACAATTCTGAAAACAAAATAGCAAATTACAAATTCAAATGCAAATCTAAAAAACAAAATAATTCAGAAAACACAATTCCGAAAACATTATAACACGTCAGAAAACACAATGACAAATCCAAATAGGTCTCTGCGGACCAAAATGGGGGCGTTTCTCAAACGTCATTTTCATCTATATATTTCATCTCATCTAAATATAATCAAATTATAATGCCTGATAAAGTAGCTAGACGGTGGGCCGAGGGTCCGTATCTGCTTTACTTTTCGAAATGGATGATCCCCATGGAGGGAGAACCTGGATTTGTAAAGTTGGGATGGTTGTTTTATTCTCAACGATATGAAAAGTGTTGCCACTCCCATTTATTGCACATTTTCCCAGAAATTCAGAATGCACTGCACCCAGAATATGCAGGCAAACGCGGTTGCCTACTATATCAGTTGAGCCAATAGCGCGGCAAGATACTGACATGGGATTATTATTAACCAATCAGATGTAGTTTATGAGAGCCGCTTAGCTTATGTGGACAGCCAACCCGATCTCATGAAAGTGCGTATAAATAGTACGCCAAATAAAAACGAAAACTCGTGGTATTGATACGCAAAAATGGACTTTGGCGTGTCTATGCTACGCGATGGGTAGGGTTAGGGTTGTGGTGTAGATGCGTATCATATGTACGCGAAAACTGCGTATCATATGCACGCCAAAAACGTTGCATTCCCATTTGCTCAAATAGCAAAAGAAAAACCCACGATAGTTTTCACGACGTATAAAAAGAAGAAAAAAAAATTAGAGACATACTGATAACAGCAGTCAGAAGAGAGAGCTATGTCAAATTTACCGTCATTCCCATAGACGCTGCATTAGAATCAGCCTCGCATTAATAGGTAATAATACAGTACAGTGTTGTAAATGCACATGCAAATTTTTTTTATTCCATAGTAAGGGCAATTCATGCAATACATTTAACTGAACATCTCCGAACTTTCTAATCTGTAATTTGTTATTTTGTTTTCAGAATTGTGATTTGTTTTGCACTTCTCGGCCACCGTAGTGTACTCATTATTTTAGCTTGTTCCTAAATTACTATTAAATTAAGATAAATAGACAGAAAGACAAGAATGTGATCCATGATGAATCAACACAGACAGGAGGATGTGTTTCCATAGTAACACGTGATGATAGTGAGAGTATGGTCATGTTAAACATGGTCAGGTTATTGACCCAGAAACATCTGTGGAGCAAACCCGGAGAAATGGGGCGCGACGGACCTGCTGGGCCTCTTCGATGTGACAGCGCACGCAGCAGAGGAACACAGCGAGAGAATCAGAGAGATGCTCGCATGTGAACATCATCCATCCAGTTCAACAGTATGAAAGATGGAGGAGGATCGAGACAGAGATGAGAACAGGAGAAAAACAGGCCCAATCCACACCTGCTACTGCTCCTCCGAACACCTGAGACCAAAACACTTCATTTCAACACACACAACAACATTAATATCCAGCCCACATGGACTTTTGACAAACAGACCCCTGATGTTCACAAAGAAATGAAAGACACAAAAATATGAGAAAACTAGACTGTGATTCAAATTCAAATGCATGCGGTGATATTTATGTGGATGTTTCTCTTATTTACTAGGCACCATGACCATAATAAAGAATAAGCGGTCTTTTATGGCTTTCTTGCTGCATTCGTTTAAAAAGCTGTATATACAGCAGAAACAAGTTACCATGGAGACCAAGATGTTCCATGCCGTTTCTCCTGCATTGTCCTCTGCGTCTCTCTCTCGCTTCAGATCAGAAGGATGCAGCACCAGGGTGGAGTCTGACAGCTTTCTGAAGGGCTCCTGAAGTGTGTTATTCTGCAGCAAGAGAGAATGGGAAAACGCACAATATGGTTAAAGAAAAATTCAGAACGGATGAAGGAAAACACAGTGGCACCTTACATGAATGGGGTACAAATTAGTGTCCCATTAAGACAATAAAAGCACAAATCTTGTGTTCCTTGGAGCAAGATCCATTAAATGTGAAATGAAATATTATTTCGTAAAAAACGGTAACAGTATAAAAAGTACCATACTTTAAACATCACACACACCACATTTGGCCTTGTATCCAGTAGTCTTGTATGTTTATAATTTAGCACCATGCCAGCAACCATGGCTATAATTTTGATGAGAAACAAGTGAAAATAGCATAAATCAATTAATAAATCAAACTATATATCCCGATTTATCAAAAAATAAATTAAATAAAAATGACAAAACTTTGGCATGAGGGGCATTAAAGAAAGAGTTAAGGCCCATTCACACCAAGGACGATAACTATAAAGATAATAAAGATATAGTTCTAAAACTAGATCTCAACATCCACACCACAGCTATAACAATTAAGGCACAGAGAAACAGTATCACTGGAATCACTTTCAGAACATTTTTAGTTATAGTTAGTTTTATTACTCTTCGTGTGAACAGGCCTTAAGTTGCCTATTCAATGTATACTTTGAGCAAAATCATAACGTGTCAAAAGCATCACAATTTAGACATAATCAGTTCAACTGAAATGCAATTACAGTAATTGAAAAAACAATGTTTCATCTTTAACTAACTTGCCTCACAGCTGCAATTAGCCTAACTGAAAACTTCGTTACTCATTCAGTTATGTTTATTGCCAGAAAATAAAATCATACCTTCAAACTGTTTATATATGCACATGCGTTTGGTAACAGTGCTGCAAAAATCATCTACCTCATAAAATATACAGAAAATAAAATAGGTTTTTACTTCCCAAGTTGGATGAACAAAAGTGCAAGATTAAGCACCTCCTTTCACAAACCATTTGTTGAAGAGAAAAATGACTTGGTGTGGCTTTATTAATGATTTAAAGCTTAAATTCCAATTCCAGTACCCTTTTTTTTTGTAGACACTGCCAACTTTCTAACAAGATTAGTTTTCTGTGCAAGTAACATGCTGTCCATCTCTTCCTCAAGTTCAGTACTCTTTACAGCGACCTTCAGAAACTACAGAATGAACTGAATCCTCTACATGCTGCTGCTTTGAAAAGTTTCATGAGTCAACAGTGATTAATGTTATACAATCAAAGACTCAAAGTGAAGAAGGATCCGAGTGTTGAATAAAGTTTTCAGGTTCATACAGAGTAGAGTGTTACTTTGAGATCCTCCTCATCTATTACAGTGTTTGTGACAAACTTTCTGAGTTTCTCTACAGTAGTGTACTGTGTGTCAGAGAGCAACAGTAGTGTTCTGGAAGAAGACATACCATTCATCTTCTCCATAGAGAAACTGATTTATAGGGATAAGTGATAGTGAGATCGACCAATCAGTAAAGTTACCATGAAAACACAAGAAAAATAGTGACCCACTCCTATAGAGCATTATGAACACCACAATCAGATCAGCGTTCCTCGTATTTATTAATCAATAAATAAACACAGTAAAATAATTCTCTATACAGACACTGGTAATACTGACTTTCATTTCAGTATTAGTGTTACTGATAATGCTTTGTGGCATTATTAAGCAGTTCATTACCTCAAAAAGTACACAGTCTTGTATCATTGTCTTTTCTACATTGTACTCTCTTTGACTTAAAAATGCAAATACCATCGTTATGTACTCACCCTTGTGTTATCTATAATAGCTGGAGAGAGAATCCATTATCAGTCCCATTTATCTCAATGGCAGTTGTTCAGCTGCCGCAGGACCTACAGAAGTCCATCTTGGCACATGATGGGACCACAAAACTTTGAGCTGTAAATGCCATGTGACTAATCACACTGAAGCTGCAGGAGAATGACATCATGTAAACACTGACTGGCTACTTTAATAAGCAACAGTTACAGGAAGTCATCAGTATCTGTGACGGCTGGCAGAGAAGAACACTAAACGAAGGCAGGAAGAACATGGGCTTGTGAATTATGAATCCTGAAGGTTAATGAAAAGTGTGGCTTCTTTCCGCCTCCATCATTAATAAGACACATGGCCTGAGGAAAACAAGAGACACAGGGACTGTGTGAGGAATCGATGCACTCAATACTGCACACATATACTGGATACTTCCTACTATTTTTAGAAAAATAATCAGTGAAACATTACAATCATAATTAACTGAGTGGTGCCTGGTTATTAAAAAAAAATGTTTTTAATATGCTGTTATGTAAAATTGCAGTAATGATTGGAAGTCTAATTAAATTGAATTAAAATTCAGAACTCATATCACTTCCTGTTCATTCTTCACACTGTAAAGGTAAAAAGTTAAGCACATTGCATTGAAAGAATGGAATTACATTAAACTAGAACAAGGTACATGAGATATTAAAGCAGATCTGGTCCTATCAGGTCCTCTGTCTCTGTCAGATATGTGATTCTTGGCCCGTCTGCCTTCTCATAATTAATTAAACACACAGAGCTTGTTTCTCATCTGTAATGTTGCCAAGTGTGTAGTGAGCTTATCTGCAGGTCATTTGAAACAGATCAACAATGGCTCGGTTCCAAAACCTGGTGACCTGCCTTTACTGCCTACACAGGAAGCTACCTTTTAATGCAGCATCATGACTGTCATGGAACCTCTTGAGTCACTGATTTGGCAATCCACAAACAACAACAACTCATCAAAAAAATAGTGCATCATACAAATAGCACTCCACAGGTACACAGGAGATTTTACTCACAATTGATTTCAATGTATTTTGCCAACTGAATTATTTTCAGTCATACATCAGATCAGAGGTTGCGTTAGACCAGGGGTGTCCAACCCTCTTCCTGGTGATCTACCTTCCTGCAGAGTTTAGTCCCAACCCTGATCAAACACACCTGTCTGTAATTATCAAGTGCTCCTTCAGACCCTAATTAGTTGGTTCAGTTGTGTTTGATCAGGGTTGGAGCTGAACTTTGCAGGAAGGTAGATCTCCAGGAACAGGGTTGGGCACCCCTGCAACATTGTCCATCATTTCGATGGAAAGGGTCGTACAATTTCTGTCATAATCTATTATTACCCGTCATTTTAATTTTCATATTTCAATTATAATAACATATTTAATTGCTTTTATTGTTGTTCACGTTTTCATTTTTAATAATGAACCTAGAGGACCAGCATATTGGCTTATGCATTTATTTCTGAAGAGAACAGATGAATAGAATTTCTCTATTTTAATAGATTCTTATTTTTATGAACCAATATCGTTTCTTAACTCCCAATTGATGCACAGTAGACTACACAGTATAGTAAGCTTTGTGCGTTGTTACTTTTGATATGAAGTACAGTCTCAGATTTCAAATTCTGTCCATTTTATTAGGAAATTCAAGCAATAAATACAGTTTTGGTGCGTTTTGGTGAGTTTAATGTGGCGTGATAGATCGCTGTAGACACCTCAGATCAAGCGATTCGCTTTACTATACTCGCTTGAGTGTAATCAAAGGCATAGCAAAAGACTAGTGAGTTTAATTTTTGTTCTGATGATCCCATGCTCTGCTGCCTCACTGGAGCACACTCGCCACCAACTGGACATTTACAAATTACAATACATCACCCTCACTGTAATCTGTCAAAGTGACAGACGGCCTTCAGATTTTTCCGTCACTGCTAAAAAAAATTCCGTCAATGACGGAGAATTTTCGGTTAACGCGACCTCTGCATCAGATACAGAACAAACAGAAGCAGTTTTATCACTAGCAAAAATAAAAATGTTCCCAAACTGGATTTTCCGCTCATCTTAGCAATCTTCATGCTTTTTATCTTTTGAAACATAAGCAGTGCATCTTACATAGACAGCCGGTAGGTTTTGGAACAGATCTCTTGAGTTGAAGAGTTTAAGATTTAATGCTTGACAAGGTAGATGAGGTTCAGCACAATGGAAGGAAACTGGCCAAAACAGGGTCAGGTGAACACAGGTGAGCAGGAGAACACAATCAGACCTGCCGCTCTCCTCTGGCTCTCTCCATGCCACCTTCATCCAGGGAATCACTCGCCGAGCTCTGGCAGCATGTACGAGTGTAACCCATCCAATGAGAATGGCCAATTGCTATTGGTGTGGAAAACCTGCCTGCTCCCCAGAACTGGATTCTGGCAAGTCCAGCTTTGAGAGGTTTTTGCAACTCAGGAGAGGGCAATACAGGGATGTTATGGACGAAAACCAGTAAAATATACTGTAGAATATCAAGAGAGCTCATTTTCATAATGACAACTGGGGCTGTCGACAAAAAAAGCCTATACAACTTATGCGCCATATTCTTTTGTCTCCTAAAGCTACACAATAAATTCGTGCCAGAAAGACAGAATTTCACAATAAAAATCTCCCCTTCTCTTGTAGTTCTCATATATCTTTTATAATCATGCTCATGCTCTTTGCGGTGACATTGCGACACATCTCACCAGGTTTGATGTTAAAGAAAAAATACACAATAAACCAATGACGTAATATAATAGGTTTCTGATATCATTGGTTCTTGCATGTCATTACTGATGACAAACATTCGGCAACGTAACTTCTTTTGTGTTTATCATACGAGCAAATGACAATTTTAATTCATGGGTGAACCCTCGAAGGTGCTTGTTCACTAAATGATGGCAACCATCTCTGCAACTACTAAAGTCAGATGACCTGTGAAGACTAAGCTCAAACATACTGTTAATTTAACACAGAACACATTTAACTATTCTACCCTGCAGAATACAGACGTGGTGAAAATGTTGCTGATTCATTGGACACAGATTCTCATGATCAGCTAGTCGCCCCTGGCTGAAGCAGGGAACACTTTCAGCAGTAGAAATGCACAGCTGAACTGTTTGCTGCCACTTACTGTATTTGACTGGAGTTGGTGGGTTGCCTGCAAGGTCTGCTTGGGACCATGAGAATATTGTTTGATTACGCCACCCAGCACCCGAGACCCATCTAGACCCTTTGGCCCACAAACCACCCACAACCCGTTCACTTCTCTGGTGCATTTTTCACAAAAATTATAATTTATATCCGACTGGCTAGCCTTATGCAACTTCCAGGAGTCAAAGTGCACCAGACCACCTGGAAATAAAGTCACATTTACCGTACAAGGTACCAGGTTGATAAAATTAGTGCGGTTGAGTAGAACTAATCATTAACAGCATCAAACAGTGATCAAGTGATGCCTAGACAGTCACTCCAGGATGATGTGTTGTACTCCAAAACCATCATGAATTCCACTAAGTTGGTGTTGACGATTCTTGGCATCAATTTACGGTAATACAGATAACTTCTGAGAGATGAATATGCTTCTCCAGAGTCCACAGAGATCAGTTTGATGCCTAGAGTTAGAGTGGGTTTGGGTTGGTGGAAAGACCTTCAGCACCCTGGACAGCAGCACACCTCCAGACGCTGGAGGCTGAGAAACCACGAGAGAGAACAAGATGCTGGGGCTAATGGACAAGTTTCAGATATTGCTCAAGACTTGTGCTGATCATTAAATTAAGATTAGTCAGGATCCATGTGTCATCTCTTCATCCCTTACAAAATGTCCCTAAATGAGAAATCATACAGGTCTCTGTGAATTCGTTAAACTCTGTAAACAGAACAAGAGTCAGAAAGACAGCTCTCCCTTTTTTTTTTAGCCAATCAGAAACACTCACTGCCTGTCAATCAATTTGGGCATTTGAGTTTGGATGCTTGAGTTCTGGAGAAAGGATGTGTCTTTAAAGTTAGCAAAATGTCTGAAATCACTTACTGTAACGATACAGTTGCTACTTTCTCTTGTATTTTCTGCACTGATTTGGGGGAAAGTCTGCAGAATCGATTTAAACATGGTAAGCTGTGTTAGAAAGCACATTATGTCAAATAATCAAAAGGCATGTGTAGAACTGTGTGAATGACAAGTGCTTGAATTTTGTTGAAATCTTTAGTTTACTTGTGGTTGCTTTAGTTTCACATTTAATTTGACCCATGATGGTGCACTTCAATTTACTGCATTTAAATGTATAAAATCTAAACTAAGTCATCAGAATTGCTCAATATCATCCACTTTCACAGGTGCATGCCTGTTCTACTTGTGCTGATGACTCTGGTTCCTGTTAATCCATCCAACCCCCTCCATCCTTCAGTGCGGATGAGAGGCTTGACTGCCACCATCAGAAAGACACGCTGCTCCTCTGGGGCTTGACCTGATTGGAGGAAAAGGAAACGACATCGTAAGATGGCTGTCGAAGCGAGAGAAAGGAAAAGGCAGAGAAAAAACAAGAGCAGAAAACGTGGAAAAATGCAAGGCATATCAGCCAAAGTCATTCCTTTCCTTTCAGAGACTTACATTGAAATCAATTGAAAATTCCTGTTTGAGCTTTGCATTGAAAAATATATTCTTTAAACATTTTGAATATAAATCTGTGATTGTGTCATGGATGAACACTAATTCAATTCAGTGTAACTGAACACAAACTTAGACCACTCTACTTTAACACTGACAGATTTTCAATGCAATTACTATTTAGATAGATGCATTTGATACCAGAGAAATTACCACCACCAAACTACATGAAGTGCTGCAGTACACATGCACACAGTGCAGTTAGACAGAAAGAGTGTGTAATATGCATGATAATGCTGCAGGGCCCATGAATAAGAAGATGTGTCCTTGTGCAATGTCATTCCTCTTGGCTCGGGTATCAGCCAGCCGTCACACGCAGGCAAACTCAGTGGTAGAAGGAAGAGAAGACATTCCAGCAGGCAGCGAAGATTCCCAGCAGCACATCTTAAAACATTGTGCTGGAAGATGGCGGTGGCTAAAGCAGCTCTAAGACAAAGTGCTACGGAGAGGATGAGCAGAATTATTCATGATACAGCCCAGTTTGGCCACCAGCTCTTCTCTGAATCCATCTTCAGTGACTCCAAAAGAGCAGCAACACGCACTCAGCTGGACAAAACTTACCATGGTTACCATAGTTTTAATACGCCAGTTTTACGTTTTCAAATTTGGTATTTAAAAGCATTTTCAAACGTACTTACTAGGGGTGTGCGATATATCATCTGCGATAATATCGTAATAATCGCGTTTTAACAATGTGCGATTTGACATTATGGAGTATTTTGCAAAAACCACTCAAAACACCCCTACAGAGTGCACACGTGTGCATTTAGAGTGTGTTCTTTCACTGCATGATTCAGTCTATTAAAATGCATTTAGAATGATCACAAATTCAAGACAATGGGGGAGAAAATGTACATATTTATACTACTTAATACAGTTTTTCTCCACAAATTACCATGATTACATGCGTGATTTTTTTTTACAACAGTTCAATAAATAAGTTAATTAAGAGACTTATGTTTTAGACACCATATTGCCTGTTTTTGCTCTATTTCACCAACAAAAATCATTCCAAACACAGCCACAGCACTGTTTTGCGTCTCTGAGCAACACGACGGTGTTTCGTTCCTGAATGAATCAACCGTTTAAATGATTCTGTAAAATTGCAAAGACTCTTATTAACAGTGATTTGCTGCCACCTATTGGCGGTTTTAATATCACATTGACTTTTTTTTAGATTTTCTTTTAGATTTTTATTATTTATTTTTTTTCATGTTTTAAATCAGGTTTTATGTTTAATATATCAAAACATTATGCATTTGTAATTGCAGATTAAATACATTCACATCTTGCATTAACCAGTGTGTAAATACATCTAAATGCCACTTCAGATGCAGCTTCTGTGTTGATTTCATTTGCTTGGTAACAGCCCATGTCTTATTATTCTAATTCACTGATTAAATGTAAGAACTTGACTCAAAAGATAATAGACACTTTTAGAAAAAATGCCTTTTATAAAAAGGTAAATGCCCATAAAATGTAAAAATCAGTTTAAACTTACTGGAAGAAATTAATTTCTATCAGTGTGAACTGACCACCACAGAATATGAAGAATACCAAAAACTTCAGTCCTTAAGCTACAAGCACAATAACACACTCAGAAAAATATTGTCTAATTATCGTTATCGATAAAATCCCATAAAATCGAGACATTATTTTTTTGTCAGTATCACACACCCCTAGTACTTACCATTTCAGTTTAGTTTCAGCAATGCATCAGTGAGGGTGAGGGTTTCTGCCTGCATCACCATAAGCTGCTCCTTAAGCCAGAGACGTGAGGTCGTGATTAACACACCGGAAAAATCAAAGAACATACGGCCCGACTGTGGCACTGTCTTTCTCCAGGCGGGATCAGGCTGCGTGGAGCATGTAAATCAGAGTGATGCCACATTTATACCTCTGTGAGCCCAGTTCAGAATGGCTTCACCACCTGAACCTCACATGCAGCTCAGTTTGGAAGTCTGCTAGGATGCAAAATAAAATACCATCAAATATTGCCATTCGAATTAAGTATATACAGTACTGTGCAAAAGTTTTAGGCTACTAGTATTTTCACCAGCTAAAAAATGGTTTTAAGTCAGTTATTTCTATCTTTTGCTGTAGTGTGTCAGTAGGAAATAACAGTTTACATTTCCAAACATTCATTTTGCCATTAATTGTAATAATCCAGTGAGATTTTTGTTTGCACAAGGAGTCTGAGACAGCCAGTGCTCCACAAAGAGATCTGATCATCATCAGTCTGTCTGGAATGACATGAAGAAACAGAACAAACTGAGACAGATTAAATCCAGAAGAACTGTTGCAGTGTCTTCAAGATGCTTCAAGAGACCTACCTGCAAAGCTACAGTACTGTTAAAAGTTGTGTAAAAATGTAAAATGAGAATGTGTAAAATGAGAATGCTGTCAAAAATAATGTCATAAATAGATTTTCTTTATCAATTAACTTCTATTAACTAAATTAAACTAAAACTAAATTAAACCTTTGCGTTTAAATCAGCTTTTGCCCTAGGTGCACTTGCGCATAGTTTCTCAGGTAGCTTTGCAGGTAGGTCTCTTGAAGCATCTTGGAGACGTTGCCACAGTTCTTCTGGATTTAGTCTGTCTCAGTTTGTTCTGTTTCTTCATGTCATTCAGACAGACTGGATGATGATCAGATCAGATCTCTGTGTGGAGCACTGGCTGTTGTCAGACTCCTTGTGCAAACAAAAATCTCACTGGATTATTACAATTAATGGCAAAATGAATGTTTGGAAATATATACTGATATTTCCTACTGACTACAGCAAAAGATAGAAATAACTGACTTAAAACTATTTTTTAGCTGGTGAAAATACTAGTAGCCTAAAATTGTTGCACAGTACTGTATATACATATATATATTTTTTTTTTGGTTTAAAAAAAAAAAATCATGTTAATGTAACTGATGCCAAACTCCACTGGCCCTAAAGTGAACGGTGACACTGAGGGAAGTCTTCCAGAG
Organism: Tor tambroides; assembly: GCA_021397915.2. Taxonomy (NCBI): domain Eukaryota; kingdom Metazoa; phylum Chordata; class Actinopteri; order Cypriniformes; family Cyprinidae; genus Tor; species Tor tambroides. The sequence continues at coordinate 6,142 of JAFVLL020002729.1, read as the reverse complement.
CTGAATCACTCTCATCAGGCTCAAGGTGAGGGAGAACAGGTGCTACTGAACCCCACAGAGCCGCCTGGCACATGACTGGAGCTCCTGGGTCTGTTTCCATCAGACACATACTCACCTGTGAGATCTCCTCACCTGAGCAGCAGAGACGGACGGGACGTGTCCTGCGTCCCGCTGGAGCTGGAGGTGACGGAGGGACAAGAAGAAAACCTGCAATTCTGTAATTAACAGAACTTAGTTCTAATGTGCTTCTCACACTTACGCCCACGCAAAAGCCAGAAATAATCACATCTAAAAGCTAGCTGAATTTTAATACATGTAGAAAGACTGAAAAAATAACACTGCCGCTGCTAATTAGCAAGCTTTGTGTTTATTTCAAAACTTTCTAGCACAATATTAAGAACTTTGCAGGCTTTAAAGAATAACGTTAGTTAATCTAAAAATAAATTGCATTTACTCACCATCACGCTGTTCCAAGCCTCTATGATTTTCACCACCAACACATACTGCAGAACATCCAGACGCTTTTTATAATCTGAACTGGAGCTGATGAACTTGAAAATGACAAAGTATCAAAACAGTAGACTTGTGGGCTATATTCCAATTAAAAATGGCTTACAGACCCAAATTTAAGTCGTTAAATTGGGCGCCAATCGAGGCTCGTTCACTCAAGATCGCCCGGGAGACATTTTAGCAGGTTTTGCCGCCAAACTCTAGACAGTTTTAGCCCTGATTTTCCTCTAATGCAGTTGATAGAGATCACCGCCAACAAAAAAACAAAATCTGAGGCAAATCGGTCCTCGTTCCTCATCCTCGGTCAGTAACGATCTTTATGTTTTGAACGATCAAATACGCGATCGAGAGAAGAGCTATGCCTGAGACACACAGTAGGCCTAGTTCAGGGTTCCTCAAATCTTTCCCTGGAGGGCCAATCTGCTGCAGAGTTTAGCTCCAACCCTGATCAAACTCACCTACCTGTGATCTAATGATCTTGAAGACTCTGATTAGCAGGCTCAGGTGTGTTTGATTAGGGTTGGAGCTAAACTCTGCAGATTTGAGGATACCTGGCCTAGTTTAAAGATCTAGACTTGCGTGTAACTGACATCGAAAAACCACAACAGTCTAACCACTTTGAAAGTCCTGTAATGTATGATGAGCTTCATAAACAGTGTTGCCAACTAATTTTAAGGGAAAGTTGCTAAAGGAAGGTCTATTTGTTGCTAAAAGACGTTGTGATGTCATTGCGCGATGATGTCATTACATAATCACTAATCAAAATTTTCACTACATCAAAACTCATCAAAAAATATGTTAATTTAGATTTGTTCATAAAATAATACAAATGCATAATATAATATAAAAAATAAATAACTTTTTAAATGCATTGAATTATTGAAAACGTACACATTTTTGAACGATTACAATTTAAGTTTTTTTTATCATCTCGTAAACAAAACTACACATTCTGGACAATTATACTTTTAAGCAGTGTATTAGTAGTTAGTATGCTAAGAAAAGTCTGTAAAAAATAGGACACAGTCTACTATGTTAATATGAAGGAATTTTCTGTATTGATTTTTCCACAGGTTTTTTTACCTGCATTTTTAATTACGCATTGTATTTTGTGTTTTCGGGTTACAGGGTTAAAACAGATAATGTCCTGGAAAATTACTAGTATCATTTCCATTTTCTGCATCTTACAGTGTACAAACTGATCAACAATTGCAGGTCCAAGCTACTAACAAAGTGTATCATAAATAAGCAATTATTCAATTATTATTCAATTAAACAATTGCAAATAGCAGCCAACTTAATTCACGTGATGTGTGTACTACTAGGCATCTTTGGTTTTCTTTTTGGTAAATGTGTGCCTTTTTATTGTTCAAGTTGCTTATCAAAAGTTGCTAAATAAATTTTAAAAACAGCTAAATTTGTTGCTAGGTGTTTTTGGAAGAAAAAGTTGCTAGGGTAGTCTGAAAAGTTGCTAAATTTAGCAACAAAACTGCTAAGTTGGTAACACTGTTCATAAAAGGGCTTTTCGCGATTCGCTAGCCAATTTCCAGCGTTCACGCCTGGCTTTGGTTGAACTGCGCGCCACACCCTAATTTCAACTTTGACCTCTTTGCCGCGACCTTCTTGAAGCCTCAGCCAATCACAATCGACCATTTTAAATGAGGTCTCATTATACCCAGCAAACACAGAACGTTTCCCTAACGTTTTGGGAACCAAAAATTGTTAGCTGGGTATGAACGCGGTAATGTGCAAATGAATATACTGTTATCTATACAATTTTTTAACGTTAATATTTAGCATTTTTAAGGAATTTCATCATCGCTTAAAATAAAAATATTAGGGAAAATATTTTATAAAAGGTTTTCAGTTAATTCATTGATAATGGAGTAGGATGAGTAGGCTATAGGATTTACGTTGAAACAATTTTCCCCTCAGAAATTGCTGGTAAATTTCACAAATAATTTAAAAAAAAAAGAAACAAGTCGGCTAACACATTACATTAAATGTGAAATTTTGAAGTAAAACAACTAAAATAGTATTTATCCAATAATCTTTATTAGATTTTGCATTTGAATATTTAGACATTAACAAAGACTACTTTTGTCGTTAAGACTACTAAGTTATTTATTGGAATGTTAATTTGAAGTGTTAGTTTTAGCATTATTAGTCACACCAGATTGTAAGTGTATTCATCTATTTTATATACTTGATGTTTTCAGTGTATTCCCAGTGTTATTCCATTCATTGTTGGGTGCTTTGTATTGTGGCTTATTTGTAGAATGTATCGATACCATAAATGCTCTGTATTTTTATATTTTTTGACCGCACACAGTACAAGTGTGACTATTTCTTAAGACCATTTAACCATTTCTAATCAATCTAATTTATATCATACAGTATATATCAAAATTTCCAACATTTTTTTTTTTTGGTGAAAAAGAGCAAACAGTACCAGAATGTATTTTAAAAAAAAAATTCATATTCAAATTTCAGATTTCATAATGTCATATTTTAGTCAATGACACCATTGTAAGTCAGGATTTCTGCTCTGATTGTAGATATTTTAAAACAAAATGAAAATCACCAGAGAGGTTTTTGCAAAAACATGTTTAATTTCTCCTTGATGCTTATTTACAAGTAGTAAATCTGAGAGAAAAAAAAACAACATATTTACACATGAATAGACACCAGTGACAGTCTGAGTCCTAAATCATAATTGTTCAAACGTCTTTTGTCATTTCAGTTTCACCAACAACACAAACTGTCTTGCTTCATCTCTGCATCTTTTTTTCTGGTCTGAAGGACAGATACTTCATTATTATTTTTCAGAAATTACTGGAAAGAAACCAAGCAAAAGAGAAATGAGGTTAGCCATGAAAACTTCTGTATCTGTGCCGCAGCATTATTGCGTGTTTTCAATGTGGACCTTCATAGTGATCTTGAATTAAAGAGCAGATTCATGAAAATTGTAGAAGCCATTACAGTAACATATGAAAGGAGAGCAGAGAACTCCAGAAGCACCAGTTTAGACACATTTCAATCTAACAAACACAACAACAGGATCAAAATATAAATAAATTAAAAAAACGTGAAATCTTTATTTATTTTTTTACATGTGATTTGAGAGTTGGGTGTAAACATTGAAAGTCCCTCGGAAGAACTGCAACCCAAACGTCCAGAACATCACCGGTGAGTCCAGCAAACTGACCACAGCAGTTCTCTGGTCGAGAGACAAACTCAAGAGCGGAAGGAAGATCCTGAGATGTTTGGAACTCATTTTAAAGCATGTGACGTAAAACCAGACTGATTAGAAGGTCAACGGCCCGTCCGCTGAAGTTACACCGACCAAAAACACCTCCATCAGTCTAAATCAACCGATACAGGATTGATTGTGCAAAGTGTAGACGTGCACCAACCCGCTGACAGCACAAGGTTATTGCATGAAGATTATGTAGATCAGATTGTAACATCTGTCAAAACAAACCAGTTGAGCAGGAAAAAAGCCAAACCAACAAAGTTTCAACTTCAGAGTTAATTATAAAGTCTGTTTTCCTTCTTTTTGTGTCTGGGTAAAAATAATGTCACTGAGGAGGATGATAATGTCACCTGACTACCTGCCTTTGACATCACTAACAGAGCAGAGCTGGTTCCTTTAGTGACAACACAACCATTAAACCGGTTTTGAGGCTTGTTCACAACAAGAAAAGTCATTTTAACCATAATGTTTAGCAGTCTACATTACAAAGAAATATATCACTATATATAGCCTTTAATTTGATATTTTGGTCAAATAAGGCTTAAAGACCCCATGAAATGGCTGGATTTCCAATTAAAAAGAGAGGTTGGAATGGTACTCTTAAACAGCTAAGAGATTTTATTTAGCCATTTCTGTTGTGTTTTATTGGAGAAAAATTGCAAGATTATCAATATTATTGATCTGGTTCCCTGGAAGAGAAAGTCTGCAATTTTTAAATGCTAAAAGTTACCCAGCTAAAGTTTAATTTGGTCATTTTTAGACCAGTATATGATTCACTCAAATCTAATAGACATTTTGATCTCCCAGGCTCTTTAAGTTAAATCTGATATGAGAAACTGGCCAAAAACTTCAGAAGAGACTCATTGAGAACATGGAAGATTGATTTTAAAAATAGAGAAACTAGAATGATATTTCATCACTCATACTGTTGTTCTTTTTCTCTCTGTTCATTTTATATTTCGTACCTGCTCATACCACTTTATGACTCGCTAAAACATTCGCTCATAAACGACGACTCTCAGGTTCAAGAGGAAACAAATGTATCAAAACAAAAACAGTTTGACAAACGAGACGTGTACAATGAAAGAGCGATTGATCAGTCAAAATCAATCAAGCCCATCTTATTAAAAACAAAAGCCTGTTTCTCTTTTCTGATCACGGAGGCTGAAGGCCTGATGAACGAGCGTCTCCTCCCTCCGTATCGACACGCCACAGAAACACTGACTCATGCATCTCAAACAATTCTCTCGGCCTCCTTTTCACTCATTTATTTCCGCTCAATCTCACTAAACGTAGTAATTTCTTCAGAAGATGAACCTGCTGAAAGGACAAGTTTAATGATCTGAGCGCACACGGCGGAGCGAGTCGATTTGGCGTCTAAAATCAAGAGTAGCATCTGATGAATCAGTAATTAAAGCTATGCTTCAGTCAAAATTAAAAACGTGTCATTTTTGGATGAAATATTTCTCCTGTCGTCATTTTTTATCACTGTAAAACAATCAGAGCACATTCCTACTTCACAAACCTTTTTTTTTTTTTAGCATTAAACAACATTCAAATAAAACATGGCACAGGACAAGATTTTTATTCATATTTTTTGTTATTTTGTCCTTTTTGTCAAATTCACCTTCGTCAACGCTACCGTACGTAACGGTTAAAACAGACGCGGCGTTGCGTTTCCTGACCCGAAACGGGACGTCGTGTTCATGAGATGGAGGCAGTTGCTCGTTGATTCTGTAAACTGTGCAAATTCAGCAGAAACACAAGTGGCAAAGAGAGCGGAGAGTCGATAACATTTGTACAAAATAATAAAACATGGTAAACACTCAATCAGGTTAGAGTGTCCTTTGATCCGTCGCGATTGTTGGCTCGTGACACGGTCACATGACTTCATCAGAGGTCCCAAACGTCCTCATTGTCTCTTCAAAACAGAAAAGAGCGTCTTTGTCCACGTCATGTGAAGACGTCCACCGCACTCGACAACAAATCATCCAAAAACAACGCAAAATCTACACCACCTACATTCAGCGTTGCGGTTTTGTCCTGGTGTAAAAACACACTGAGATTTCCAGTCGCAATCAGCTGGAAAGAGCCATCGTGTCGATCACCTGCTCCAGTTTAATCCTCAGTCTCTGGCGGCGGGACTGTTCATCCCTCTCCAGCGCCGACAGGATCTAAAGAAGCAGAACCAGAAAACCCAATGAATTCAGTGACACAGCAGACGAAGTGTGTTTTGAGGCCTGAGCTGTATTGGGTTCTCACCTCGTCCTTGTATTTGGTGATGTAGGAGAAGATTTCGTGCAGCGCGCTCATACTGTTGAACTGATTTAAATGCAGACGCGACTGTTCGGCCAGATACGCGCTCATATCCTGATC
>JAFVLL020002728.1:15000-30201 GCA_021397915.2 Tor tambroides | reverse complement strand
AGGGGCCCTGGCCAGGCCTCGGCTAAAATCCCCTAAAACACAACGACAGGCCCAATTTAGGGCTGACATGGAGAATTGGTGGACTTCCAGCACAGTGCTTAAGAACATGTGGCAGGATCCAAATGACCTTGGTTGAGTTTCCTTTTGTCAAGATGCACGTTTAAGAACGGACGAATCCCATCACGGCTGGAGTTTAGCATGCAGTTTCCACCCGAAATGACTTTCAGCGTGCTAATTAAAATTACGAACATGGACATTGCTATTATAATAGATTTCCAGTAAAACTTGGTAAGGGATGTGTTAAAAACCCCAGTTGTTAACTATTAGTCTAACACATTCTCATCATATAACCCAATAAAATAAGCATCCAGTAATGTGAATGTAAAAAAAAAAAAAAAATCCCCACAAAGGCAAGATCTATGTACATTTTAACAAATAAAACAAGGAGTTTGTCAGGAGACGGTTTGAGTTGTCAGCAGAAGTGCACCTCCTCTTAGATCAGACGTCCCTGTGCTGTCCATTGAATCTTCCTCAGCCAGCAGGGGCTTCGAGACCTTGTGTGTTTTTACTGCACGACTACATGGGAGGTGCTCACTTTACGACCCCGAGTTTATGGCAACGGTGCTTAAGAGCTGCTCAGGTTTCTCTGGCAATTACCTCTCCATACAAGCCCCCCAGTTCCTATCCCCCCCTCTCCTGCCTGAGAGGACAGGGACCCCCTCTGACTGGGAGGTGAACTAAGATCTCCTCCTTCTCTTGCTCTTTTATCCCCAACTCGCTCTCCTTGAAGCTGCGCTGAGCCCTTTGCAGCTGGACTCTGTGTTTATTTACTGGGCTGTGGCGAAATACCAGAAAAACCTGGCCTCCCACCTAACCAAATCCTCGGGGCAATGAATGACGTTCCCCTGGGTCCTGCCCCAGTGCTCTCGGTGAGGTTCAAGAGAGCTCAGACCTCAGCACTGAATGACTCAATGACCTGAAAAAGCTTCTTGAGCTGGAGCCCTGCACTAATTTACTTTTCATTTAAAATGTAAATATCACCTGCACTCTGCTCACAAGAGTCCACTGTGAGCACACTATAGTGATTTGGTAAACACCAACTATGGAAAGAACAGTAATAATTAATGTTTTATCAGCAGTGCTTTCTAAGTGAAGGATCAGTACTTCTATTGCTCATACATTGTTCTCTAAGTATTGAACTTCAGAATGTACTGTAACTTGTCCTACACTGTTTGTGCATTGAACATGAATTATTTACAGTTTGACGGTTAGTATTACCGTTTCATATTTTAATTATCATTAAAACCGTATTCGATTACTGCAATTTGAACAACTCAGGATAAATAAATGCTGTCCAGCATAAAGCAAAGTTTTAAGTAACCCTTTCATGTATGCACAGCACGCAGAGTTGTTTTGTTTTGTGTGAAAACTGGGTGAATTTAAAAGAGTGCTAAGGCATCACAAATGAATATATGAATTAATTAATTATATGAATGTACCTCCGAAGGTTCTGACTGTCTTCAGAAAAGATTCGATGGCATTTTGTTTTCATCTGTGCTCCATGTAATACCTAATATATTGGTGTTCTTAATGGCAATGCTGCTTTGTCCACAGAAGTTACAAGAAACAGCTCCAATTCTGCTGTTCCATAAGTGCCACCTGCTGTCAGAGAGTGGATTTACAGAGAGTTACAGTTACATTCCGTCTGTGTGCAGTTTTTGCCTGGCCAAAAAATGGAACAAATTTGCTTGCCCTGCTGTAAATTTCGACCGGTTGATGAAAAACAAGCTTATGTGGTTTCTACACATTTAAACAATTCGGATAAGGTATCTAGAAATGTTTATGGAAATACATAAAATACATATAATCATTTATTAGTCAATTATCATTTTGACTCAACGCTTTTCTTTATTTAAAGTCTGAAATGTGAGATTTAATATTTTTTGAATCTTTTTCAAAGCTTTATTTGAATATTTTGTACATGTTAAATGTTACATGATAAACTGTTGTCAGTCATGTTGTCATTTAAAATCCGCACATCATTGGTAATGGTATTGTATTAGTGTTTATGCAAACAAAAATCATTTTATTAGTGGTTTGTTGATTTTAAATATACAACTTGGTGAAACAATTTATGTGTCAGTACTTTTTAAACATTTCCAGCACATTTTAACAATACCGTGATAATACTGATAACTGTGATAATTTTGGTCACTATAATCGTGATGAGAAATTTTAATTTCACCTTTACATCTTTACCACAGTTATGCGACAAAATTGTTCAAACATACCCCAAACCTGAACAACAGTCAGACAAGGTTAGCATGAATGTGAAACATGAGGAACACTTTGGAATAAGCTTCTACTAGTTCCTTAAAATTGAGCTGAACTCCCATGCTTCAAGTGTTTCTCCATCTGTATGGCTCTCCGTCTCTCTAAATCAACTTTCCCCTTTATTTCGCATAAAATCATAACCCATGTTTCTTTAATAAATTGTTCCTGATAATAAAGTTCTGAACAACAAAGGCGCAACTGTTTTTGTATCATATTTCTTCTCTTTCTTTTTTTCAAGGGAAACTTGCAGTGGACTGTATTTGTGCAGCCCGTGGTGCAGATATAAAGTGTAATGAGAGGCATAGGAAAGATTAAAAGAAATGATGCTTGACAAAGTTTAAGACTCATCCAGCCTTCTTGAAGGTCATCAGTGAAAGAGGCATAGCGTTTTATCCACCGTGGATCCGGGACCAAAAGAGAGATACCAGATGATCAGTGGCTCTGTTCCAGTACATAGTGAGCTGCCCGGTTGTCTGCATACTGTCGGCTCCTGAAATTAAACTTCAAAAAGTACAGGATTTGGAGTCAATCGCCAATCATACACCACACAAACAGAGCATCTCACGTGAGTGACTAAGTTAATGCTTCCAGCTGGAATTAGTTCTCTAAAAGGCACATTTTAACTGGATGGAACTAATTTATTGATACTTTTAGTCTTAAGTGAAGAAACAGTTTCAATAAATCCTCACAATTTGCCCCAAAAAGAGTGCCATTGCTACCTTTGGACTCTGCAGAGATACTGTACTTGTAGTCGTCATTGACTTAAGTATATGGAAAGCATATATTGGTGAAAATAATACATTTGAACATTTGCTCACTATTTATGATGCTGCTGGTCACTCGCGGTGATTCGTGATGATGGTACTAAAGTTGTGCAGAGGTGAGAGGAGTTCAGGGCAGCCATATAAGGAGTGTCTCAGTAGGCATTTGAGCAGACACATGGCCCCCTGACCGCCCAGGGGACGGCCCAGCATGCATCACACATTCTGGGATGGCAGTGAGGCAGAACCAGGGTGAGGCACGGGCCAGATGAACGGGAGAGAAAGAAAGAGGATGCAAGGTCTAAAGGTCTCTTCCAAGCAATCGTGATACAGTATAAATCACTATGGAAAACTAGTTGTAAATGTTGGATAAGACCACATCAGTAGTGCTCCAGAACATTTGATGAACTGAATGATAAAAGCACTGTTACTTACAGCGTGACGCCTCAAAAATGTAGTTTAGTTGTTCAGAGTAACAGAGAGCAGTGATTAATCCAAGCCTGATAGGAAGCATATAAAGGTTACACAGCAAGTTAAGCATGCATAGCAAATAAACGAGTTAAATTCTCAGCTAACAAGACGCGTTCTCAGAGCTTTGGCTAATGTTCTGGCAAAGTTTATGAACCAAAAGTTTATCCAGTAACGTTAATAGAATGTTTGTTCAGTTATCTGGTCTTTAATAAAGTTCTCAAAATGTTAGCACAAAAACATTGTTCAAGAAACATTTTATTTGGACAATCATCTAACATTTTTTTTTTTTTTTAATGTGATAACACAGGACCAATTCTCTCTATTGACTACACTGTAAAAAAAAAAAAGAAAAAAAAAAAGGTTGTCAACTTAAAATTTTGAGGCAACCAGCTTCAGCAGTTTTTTGAGTTCTCTCAACTAATTTTTGTAGGAGATTCTCAACTTTTTGTTAAAACAACAAGTTGAAAAAACTCAAAAATCTGCTGAAACTGGTTGCCTTAAAATTTTAAGTTGGCTCAACTTTTTTTTTTCTTTTTTTAAATGTAGTTGCTTATTAGCATGCATATTCATAACATATTGGCTGTTTATTAGTGCTTATACTTAACAACTACCTTACTAACCTTTAATAAGCGGAAAATTATGAGTTTATTGAGGCAAATGTCATAGTTACTGGTTTGTTAATAGTGATAACTAGACCTTAAAATAAAGTGTGATCTTAAATTATTCTATGTGTTTCAAAAGTCCAAGGAACATTAAAAAAAAAAAAAAAAACTTCCCATAATGTTAATGTTCTGTAAACGTTTGTATAACCAAGATTTATTTATATTTTACTGGATGGTTTGAACTTTCAGAGAACATTCAGAAATAATGTTTTTATTTTAGTTTTTATTCAGGAGCTTAATGAAACGTTAGCAAAATGTTTTTAGAACATGTTTTTGAAGCTGAGGAGTTATTTGGTCTTAATAAATAAATACATTTTAAAAAATATATTTACACATCATACATTGAATGTTTTATTTCTGAAACACTTTAGTTGGACGTTCATCTAACGTTTTTAAGTGTTACTACTTGTTTCAGAACGTTCAGAGAACAATGAAAAGTAACATTCCCATATTGTTCTCGAAATGATCAAATGGAATGTTCTCTAAACGTTCTCATAAACAAACATTTTTTAAAAAACTGGAGATTTTGAATCTTCAGAGAACATTCAGAAGCAACAAGTTCGTAACTTAATTTAAATGTTAGCAAAACATTCTTAGAACAGATAACAGCTGGGTTGAAAATGTCTATGTAAGGCAAGCTTATTGAGTTGATAATTGCACTAATATTTTTCTTTTGTAGTTCAGGTTTGCTTGTAGACACAGTAAAAAAGTAACTATGCATGTAAACCATTTGCATTAAAAAATGGTGATTTGGGCAAATCTTCAGAGGTCAAACTTTAACCAGAGTACTAAGTCATAACGGAGATGTCTCGTCGCAGCGGTTGTACTGCATGAAAGGATCCTGACTGTATCACACATATTTGTCCAAACAGCAGTGGCCTCCTCCTGGCTGTTACGAGCAGGAGCGGCGGTGGGCGTCAGGGGCCTGCTCAATTCTGGGAACTGAGAGTTGTTTGCAGGGTCTCAACAGCTCCCCACTCCCTCTTGGCAGAACATCACAGAGGAACTCATGCAGCTCAAATATTTCTCCGTCAAACGATCTACAAAAACACATCCCACTGCGCACACAAAGGGAAGTATGTGTGCTCGTGTTTGTGAGAAACAGCAAATTATTTCGATGTTCTCGTATAAATGTTCAGCCAATGCGGCAATGCTTTAAGTATTAACGTCATTGTCAATGCACTCGAAAGACTCTAGACTAGACAGACATTTTAGCATCTGTACAGCAAAGAAATGTGTCTGAAAAAAAAGCGTAGCTTTGAAAAGAAGTGAATTGATCTTCCATAACAGTAAATACAATATAAATGCAAATACACAATTAAAAATGTGTGCAATGCACAAGCTGAGACCGAATATACTGTAAAAATTCATGATGCAAGATTAATTTCAGCACTGATGAAGGCAAACCCCTCTAACAACACATTTGCATTAATTAATTAACTATTTTTTAATGGTTTGTCTCCTCTTATTCACCTTTTTAAATAACCAAAATGACCAAAATTGTATCCTCTCTGCTGCCCCCATCAGCTCTGGAGCACCAGTGGTTATATTACTGCAGCTTGACCAATGTTTTTAACTAATGTGTGTTTATTAATTCAAACTGCAACTACGGATTGCAAGACATGGACAATTGTGTGATTTCTTTATTTATTAGATTGTTTGTTTGTTTGTTTATATGTGTATGTTTAGAATTTTATATGCAATTTTATAAATATTTAACTTAAATTTTAAAAAATATATATATATATATGTGAACAACATAATAATGTCACTCACATAACAGAATCAATTAAATGAAATTTAAAATGAATTTTGATTTTTGCATTTCACATATTTATTATTTTTTGCATTTTACCTTCATTTATATAGCGCTTTACATAATACAGATTGTCAAAGTAACTTTACAGTGTCAAACAGGAAAATAGTTTTCCAGTTAAAGTCAATTGATTGATGATTCAGTAATGTCATATTTCAGTGCAGCTCTCTTCCAATAGTGTCTGTGCAATCAGCCTATTAAAACTTACTATGCATTTTAAACATGCGTTCAAAACTAATTCTAGACAAATATGGACAAAATACACCAAACATAGGCTAACAACTCTTAAAACTTACCAGACAGTGTGTGTTAATCCCTCTCATAACATGTTTAATAAAGCAGAATGTGCATTTAGTGAAGAAACATTATTTGAAAAAATAATGTCATCGCTCAAGGACACTTTACAATTGCGATACAACAATCAATGGTGCAACAAGCAGTACAATAGCAATCGAATAACACATAGACACAAGAAGGGCATTGCAATAAAACAAAGTAGTGATCTGCAGCAGATACAACACAGAAACAAAGTTCATTTCAGTAGTTCATTCAGAACCTTTAATATTAGTCAGTTCTGCAAGAATCAGAAAGCCCGTCACATACTGTAGCGTGCTGTAATTCTCATCTGTCTTTGACTCATGTGACTCTCTGTGCTCCTCGCAGGAGTCTGACCTCTGGAAACTGCAGCCTGTTCAAACATATCCTCATTTCATGCACAAACAATACAGTAGAGAAGAACAGCATAAGAGCCGCCATGAGAAAACCCTCTTCGTGTTGCGTACCGGTGGCTGATGAACCCACAAATCAGACACAAAGACTTCTTTATGAGAACACAGTGAACCCGGCGAGATAAAAGTGCAGCGTACAGCTGAGACAGATTATGCAGCCGCAGGACCTCCAGCAGGTGTTTTGGGCGCTGGGTTTAGGTTAGCGACTAACTGCCTCAATCTGTGACAGCACTCCCAGCACAGCAGCTCACAGGGGGCCATTGTTTTTAGCCGCTAATATTAACATTTTTCTTTTTCTCAGCTTTTCTCGGCGAGGTTCTTCTCAGACTGTGAGTGTGCTTCGGGCTTCGTCCAGCGCTCTGGAGGCTTTCAGTCGAGCCGTGTGTTGACATGAAGCAGGGACGATAGATTTAGCCACAAGAAAATTACATGAAGTCAACCAGGCCGGAGTGGCGGGCATTTTTGTCATTACGGGGTGGGTGGTGAAAATAAAACAGCGAGGGATGTTGAGGGAAAGCAGTCTGGAGAGAAATGAGCACATTTATTTTTAGACCGCTGCTTAGAGTCAATCGTCTTGCTGCATACTAGATGCGAGTCATGAAAGCGTATGGATGTTGTTTTATGTTTTACCTACTGTACATAAAAATCTGTCTTTTTTTTAAATACATTTGTATGTTTATCATCCACATTATAATCACAACTCAAAAGTTTCAACTCAAATTTATTATTTTTTACTGTTTTTGAAAAAAGTCTTCTCTGCTCACCAAAACTATTTATTTGAGCAAAATAACAGTAAAAACAGTGATACTGTAAAACATTCTAACAATTTTTGAATATGTTAAAATGTATTTTATTTCTGTGCTGCACAGCTGAATGTTCAGCATCTAAACTCAAGTCTTCAGTGTCATTTAAAAAGAATTCAAATAAATGTTGTTTTTAACTTTCTACATCAAAGAATCCTGAAAAAAAAAAGTTTCCACAAAATATAAATAAATAAATAAAAAGAAACATGATTAACCATGTTAATTAAACACCAAATCAGCATATTAGAATGATTTCTGAAGATCATGTGACACTGAAGACTGGAGTAATGATGCTGAAAATTCAGCTTTGATCACAGAAATAAATTACAGTTTAACAGATATTCACATAGAAAACAGCTATTTTAAATTCTAATAATATTTCACAGCATTACTGTTTTTACTGTGTTTTTCATTAAATAAATGCAGCTTTGGTGAACAGAAGAGACTACTTTCAAAAAAAAAATTACAGATTTTTTTTTTTTTTTTTTAATTATTCCAAAAATTTGACCTGTATTTTAGTGCCCAAAAAAAAAAAAAAAAAAAAAAAAAAGTCACTCCCACACTCAAACCCTTCTGTGTTTTTACATTTTCATTGTTTGGTATATTTATTGAGCCAGTCCACAAGAATGCGTGATTTAAGTGTACAAGTATATTTTGAGGTCAGTGGAAAGTCTCTGTCGCTGTCTGTCTCACTTTCACTAATGTTGACTTTATATAAAGTAATATATTATCTGTGCTTGCGTGTAAATAAAATTACATGCAGCCAAATTACCATCAGGTTACATCAGGAGGTGATGAAGACCCACATGTGGGTTCACTGACACCAATAATCTGTCCTCAGCATGCAAACACCCCCATGCTAATTGTTTTTTTATTTTTATTTTTTTATTGAGGCTCGTCAGCCGTCATCAGCGGTGCTGAGCATCTCCTCATGCAGAAGCTGAATCCACACGACCGCAGCTGCGTAATGTCCAGATCTCCATCAGTGGAAGTGTTTCACGCTCCTGTCGCACGGACACAACACAGAGCCGTCAGCCGCTGAAGAGCTGCGACTGTGTTTTACACATCACCAGTCTGTTTGTGGGGGGCCATTATTCATAAGGATTTGACCTGTTCTGATATAAAGAATACTGGATAAACAGTACAAGAAGCTGTGTAAGTTCTTCTGTCAGAAACTAGTCACCTTTATTTATATGGTGCTTTTAACAATGCAGATTGTGTCAAAGCAGGTTTACAGTATTAAATAGGAAATATGTGACTCTGGACCACAAAACCAGTCATAACGGTCAATTGTCTGAAATTGAGATTTATACATCATCTGAAAGCTGAATAAATAGTGGACCTGGAGATTATTCTGCCTCTCTTCAAACATGTGTCCTATCTTAGGTCTCTCTGCTTTTCTCTATGGGTGATTCTCAATAGGAAGGCTGCATTCTTCCTATACTAGTCCTCGAGAGCTTTCCATTGATGTATGGTTTGTTAGGATAGGACAATATTTGGCCGAGATACAACTATTTGAAAATCTGGAATCTGAGGGTGCAAAAAAATCAAAATATTGAGAAAATGGCCTTTAAGGTTGTCCAAATGAAGATCTTAGCAATGCATATTACTAATCAAAAATTAAGTTTTGATGTATTTATGGTAGGAAATTTACTAAATATCTTCATGGAACATGATCTTTATTTAATATCCTAATGATTTTTTGGCATAAAAGGAAAATCAATCATTTTGACCCATACAATGTATTGTTGGCTATTGCTGCAAATATACCCCAGCGACTTAAGACTGCTTCTGTGGTCCAGGGTCACAAATAGTGTGTCAATAATGCAAAATAGTAAACACTCAGTTTCAATTAAAGTCAGTTCATCATTGATTCGGTGATGTCATCATCGAACTCAGTTATTATTTGTGCAATCAAGTCGACAATATCGCTGGAAATTAAGTGTCCCCAACTAAGCAAGTCATAGGCGACAGCAGCAAGGAACTAAAACTCCATCGGTGACAGAATGGAGAAAAAACTTTGGGAGAAAGCAGGCTCAGTCAGGGGTGCCAGTTCTCCTCTAGCCAGATGAAACCAGCAGTTCAATTCCAGTGGCAGAAAAGTACAGCTTTTGTCTTTTCTGAAGCCTGACAGAGTCTCTGTGTCTGAAGCGGCTGCTCATGTCCCAGGAAGTTTTCAAACTTGCTCAGGAGACGCTCTCAGGCTGCTGTTTCACACTCCACTGACTTTCTTTCTCTGGATACAAGCTGACACAATACTTCAGAAAGAATGTGGCAAACATTGATTATAAAGAGTCACAATTAAACTCTGCACACAATAATACAGGACTGATCGATTTAAAACTGCATCTTATTTGCCATGCATTATCATATCAATTATTTACATTAATTAAAATTGTAAAATTGTATAACAAAAAAATGTTATGTGCTATTCTGGATGTTTTTGCTTCACTCTTAAAAAGAAATGTTCTTTATTGACATTGATGGTTCATGAAGAACCTTTTACATTCATGGAAACTTCTCATTTCACCAAAGGTCCTTTATTGTGGATAAAGGTTCTTCAAACTAAAAAAAAAAAAAAAGTTCTTTGAAGCATTGTTTACTGTTCTTTGAGGATTTTTTCATCCTCAAGTCTCTGGGACTTTCTTATTTTATTTTATTTTATTTTATTTTATTTTATTTTATTTTATTTTATTTTATTTTTATTTTATTTTATTTTATTTTATTTTGTCTTGTTTTGTTTTGATTTGTTTTATTGTATTTTACTTTGTTTTATTTTATTTTATTTTGCTGTTTTATCATCAATCGTGTGAAAAGAGACACATTATTTGAAGAAATGTAATAATTGTATAATTATAATATGTAATAATATGCATATACAGCATGCTTATTTATATTTACAGTGTATTTATAGTACAATAAGTACTTAACCATGTGAACAGTAACATAAACCACAAGAAATTTAGCATTTAAATCCGTTAAGTATAATGCATTATAAAAGTAATATAAGCTGTAATGAATTATCATTTTTTCATAAATAATTATAACCAAAGTTAAAATGCATTATAATACTTGAAGGTTTGTTGTCATGTATTTTAATGCATTAAAGCTGAAACAATGAATATATAAGAATTATAATATATTATAACTGTAGTTATTCATGAGATCATAGAGTGCATTATAAGGTTCATTGCAAGGCATAATTAATGCATTAATATACTTTTATAATGCATTATATATAAAGGCTTTAGTGAAATTTCCCCTACAGCTCAGAATAACAGCTACATGCATGTCTTTATTTTTACATCACAAATGAAATGAAATTCAAGTCCTGCCCTAGAAAGTCTTCCTGCCTCCAAATGTCTTTATCAATCACCATCATCTTCAGTTAGCAGGACACAGAGTCATGGAGAGGTTTTACCCTGTCACTCTTTACAAACGTTTTAAGTCAATATTGAGGCAAGATCATGAGCGCATGTCTGTTTTTTAATTTCCTGAGCATCAGTGTTTGTGGCGAGTAAGACGGGCTTCAAAGGGCCCCGAGCTCAGGATGGGGGACGACGCTGAGAGAAACGGGGGCATTCAGAGGACTTCCACAGAAAATCCACAGATAAGATCCATTCACAGCACAGAGTGATCAATACAGACTGAGGACGGGCGGCGTATTTTAGTGTGTGGCCAAAAATGTATGATTAAACGGGGATTTCTGATTCTAAAGTCAGTGCACACACATCGCACATCAATAAACTCTAGAGAGTCAGAATAAAAGTGTCACATTTAGAGTCCAGTGAAGATCAAGAGAGTCCAAAAAGGTGCTGATTAAAAAAAAAAAGAAAAAAAAAAGTTATTTTTCACACAACAAAACAGGTAATCCACAGATACAAACAATACCCAACCATGAACTGAAACACACACTCTTTAGAAAAAAAAGGGGGGGGGGGGAAAGATACAAAAGCTGTCAGTGGGGCAGCACCCCTTCAAAAGGTACAAATATGTACATTTTAATATGTACTGTACCTCTTAAGTACTCATATGCACCATTTAGGGGTCAAACGGGTCAAAAGGTACCGCCCCAGTAACAGCTTTTGAAGCTTTTTTCTGAAAGTGTAAGAGGAACTAAATACAAAGTGATAATGAACTAAATGATCAACAGGTGTCATGACTGGCAACTCGAGACGGGAAAATGAATCAAAGGAAGACAGGCAACTGAAGAAAACAAACTAAATGTTTGACACAGAACATGGCAAAGAGATAATATAAAATATCATTTAGTGACAATGCATGTCTAGCTCATTACCAAATAAATAAAATGAATTTAAATATTGGAGTTGGATATATTATGTAAGAAGAAATAGACCATTAAGTGAGGGACATTAAAACAGTGGTCAGTTTAGCAGATATGACTGATCAGAATAATTATATCACTTACCAGAACAAATTTAATTATTTTTTAGAAATAATTATATATTGAACATTGGTATATTTTATCATGTCACTGTTGTCACTGTTATATAAAAGTAAAAAAATAAATAAATAAATAAAAAGGCGCTTTAGGCTTTACACCACTGTTGGAATAATTAAGAAAGAAGTCTCTTCTGCTCACCAAAGCTGCATTTATTTGATTAAAAATGCAGAGAAAACAGTGAAATATTATTTCAATTTCAAATAGCTGTTTTCTATATCAATATCTGTTAAACTGTAATTTATTGCTGTGATCAAAGCTGAATTTTCAGCATCATTACAGTCTTCAGTGTCACATGATGCTTCAGAAATCATTCTAATATGCTGATTTGCTGCTCAAGAAACATTTCTGATTATTATCAATGTTGAAAACAGTTGTGCTGCACAATATTTTTGTGTGGAAACTGTGATACATTTTATTTTTCAGGATTATACTTGTGATCAGTCGAATGTGTCTTGTTGAATAAAACCAATATAAATAATAATAATAATGAAAAAAAAAAAAAAATATATATATATATATATATATATATACATACTGACCCCAAACTTTTGAACTGTAGTGTTCATTATATTCTGCCTAAAAACACTACTTAACCATGGTAAAAAAACAAACAAAAAAAAACATAACTTGCTAGATACTTGTAGAGCAGCAGCTGTTTGTAATTGTGACTGATGTAGAGGACTGAGTTCACGCGCTGCTTGTGAATTTCAGATATTTTAAAGTGCATTGAGAAGGCCTCATCTAAATGAATGCATTTGTGTGAAGCTCTGAACTTATCTTCTCGGGCGTCCAGCCGTTCTCAGTGTCATCTGAAGCTGTTTCTTTCTGTTTCAGGCCTCCCGTACACAAAGCCTTTTCTCTTAATCTATGTAAATTCAGCCTCTCACCTCTAACCCCTCTGCCAGATCCAAACCAGACGCGGGTTTCATCCAAATCACCGGCACTTGAAGCGGTGACCTCCATCAGGTGACCGGTCTGGTCCTAATTAAAGCGGAGGGCATAACCTCTGCTTCAGCCCGCAGCAGTGCTCACTTTATTACAGCCTTCTTCTGCCAGCAGCTGCTCAATCTGCTTCCAATGGTGCCCAAAATTACAACAACATGCAACGTGAGCAAAAAAACATGTGCTTTTGAGATTCATGCGAGGTGAAAGCCGTAATTATGGCCGGTTTGGCATTTATAAAGAGTTAAGTTGATAATAAGGTGAGTGATCTTGTCAGGCAACGTTTTGGATCAGAGTTGTTAGTCGAAACACTTTACAGTGACTTAAACTTTGGTGCACCACTGAGACAAGAGCATTATGGGGGAAAGTAGCTTTACTCAAGTCATTTACTGTCTGTCAGGCAGTTCATTCATCTTCAGATGTTTGGAGGAATTCACCTCTGTTATG
Source organism: Tor tambroides (assembly GCA_021397915.2). Taxonomy (NCBI): domain Eukaryota; kingdom Metazoa; phylum Chordata; class Actinopteri; order Cypriniformes; family Cyprinidae; genus Tor; species Tor tambroides. The sequence continues at coordinate 16,772 of JAFVLL020002728.1, read as the reverse complement.
AAAGGGGATTCCCTGAACCATCTGTGTGTGTTTTCTGTGTCATGCTTAGCTCAGAACTACATTAACACACACACACACACACACACACACACAAAGACAAAGACACACACACACACACACACACACACACACAAAGACAAAGACACACAGACACACACACACACAAAGACACACTGACACACACACACACACACACACACACACACACACACACACAAAGACACACACACACAGACACACACACACACACACAAAGACACAGACACACACACACACACACACACAAAGACACACACACACACACACACACACACACAGACACACAGACACACACACACACACACACACACACAAAGACAAAGACACACAGACACACACACGCAAAGACACACACACACACACACACACAAAGACAAATACACACACACACACACAGACACACACACTCACACACACACACTCTCTCTCACACACACACACACACACACACACACACACAAGCACACACACAGACACACAGACACACACACACTCTCTCACACACACTCTCTCTCACACACACACACACACACACACACACACAAGCACACACACAGACACACAGACACACACACACACACACACACACACACACACAGTTTTACAGCAGTTGTGTTAAAATGTTCTTTTTGCGAAATTCATTTTTTATTTTTTTGCAAATATACTGTAGAACTTACATTATAACAAAAATGCGTGATACAAAGATTCATACAGAAAGATTAAAGTAAAAGAGAGATAGAGAAAAAAAATATAAATACATAACTCCCACCCAAAATCTATTAATTTAAATCACCCAAACTATCCAACACTAAAAGCAGAAAATGAAGACCAAAAAGAAAAAGATGTATTAATAAACAATTAAAATGGGACCAAATTTTTATAAATAAAATTTTGTCCCAATTCTTTCTTATCAAGTCTGTCAGACACATTTTAAGAGTTTAACTTCCTTTTTGCTTCTAAAACATTAAGGTTTGGGGTTAGTATTGTGTTACGTAGGCAATGAGCATCACTGACATTGATCAATGAAATGAAATCAACTAGGGGTGGGATTTGCCCTTAAAGGAACGGTTCACCCAAAAATGAAAATTTGCTGAAAATGTCCTCTCCCTCAGTACTTCCTAGATATAGATGAGTTTGTTTGTTCATCAGATTTGGAGAAATGTGTCTCAGCAATGGATGCTCTGCAGTGAATGGGTGCCGTCAGAATGAGAGTCCAAACAGCTGATAAAAACATCACAATAATCCACACCACTCCAGTCCATCAGTTAACATCTGGAGAAGACAAAAGCTGAAACAAATCCATCATCAAGATGTTTTTAACTTTAAACTGTTGCTTCCAGCCAACATACGAGTCCATAATCAATAACAACGCTTCCTCCAGTGAAAAAGTGGTCAGAAATCTGCACAGATCAAGCAGCGTTTACAAGCCAAAACAGTCCAAAACAGCTCTAAACAAATATGTGTGTGTTTTTTGATGTGAGAGACAACAGCAGATGGACTATTATGGATTATGGATTCATATTTTAGTTAAAAAATCTTGATGATGGATTTGTTTCTCACAAACATGCAGTGCTTGGCTTCACAAGACATTGATTGATGGACTGGAACGTCTTTTTAATTGTTTTTACTTTGACTTTTGATTAGTTTAATGTGTCCTTGTCGAATAAAAGAATTCATTGTTAAAAAAAAAAAAAAGCTTCGTAACCCCAAACATTTGAACTGTAATTCAACGG
>JAFVLL020002728.1:0-12500 GCA_021397915.2 Tor tambroides | reverse complement strand
AGCCGAGACAGAAGCTCTCAGCCAAGCATTTAGCCAACAAAGAAAATGAAACCTTATCTCTCCCCGCAGCTTTATCTGAGCCCAGCATCAGTCAGCAGGCTGTAGAGGAATTAAAGCTTTAATATTTGATATCGTCAGGGTCATCTGCATTCATGAGAACTGGGAAAACATCTCTTTTCTCTCATGTTTACCCAGACTAGCTCCATAGTTTCCACATGACATGAACACAAGCTCAGATTTAATGTCAAATCAAGACCAAGATACAGCATCACAGTTTATCTGAATTGCAGTGCATTTTTTTAATAGCGATCAATTAGCAAAACTTGGGTGCATAAACGGTAATTTTATTTTTTGCCATCACAGGTTCACGGTTCTGCTGCACTAACTGCTGGACTATCGAGCCATCAATTCATTTATTTATTTATTTTAATGCAATTACTACATGGCTATCAAATGACATGGGATTACAAATGAAACTCTTAGAACTGTTAAATGATATTATAACTTTGTAATATATATGTTATTCCATTATAACTATGCAGTACTACTGTTATTATTTCTGTGTAATAATACTGTTTTTCCATGTAAATGTGCAATGATAGTGGCATTTCATTATAATTGTGTAATAATAATAAACAATAATGTAATATTACTATGTAGTAATCCTGTTATTACATTATTTCAATGTGATAATATTTTTTACACTATAACTATGTCATAATACTGTTATTACATTAACATTGTGTGCTAATATTGTTATTCCATTATAACTGCACTACTAACATTTTGTTATAACTGTGTAATAAGTGTTATTACATATAACTTTAATAATACCAATATTACATTCTACCAATGTAATAATAATACTTATTTTATACTTTAACTATGTAACAATACTGTTGTTACATTATAACTGTGTGATAGTAATGTTATTGCATTATAACTGTGCAATAATAGCATTTTGTTGTAACTGTGTAGTAATATTATCATTACACTATAACTGTTTAATAATACTGTTATACCAATGTAATATACTTCCTTTATACTATAACTATATAATAATACTGCTATTACATTTTAACTGTGTATTAATGTCATTCCATTATAACTGTGTAATAATACTGCTATTACACCAAAACAGTGTAATAATACTTATATTATAACTATGTAATAATATTATTATATTATAACGGTGTAGTAATACCACTGCTACATTAAAATTATGTAATAATACTTGTATTACATTATAGCTATGTAATAATACTGTTACTATATTATAACAGTGTAATAATACCACTGCTACATTAAAATTGTGTAATAATACTTGTATTTCATTATAGCTATGTAATAATACTGTTATTCTATTATAATGTAATAATACTGCTATTGCAGTGAAATTATGCAACAACACTTATATTACAGTATAACTACGTGATAATCTTGTTTTTACATTATAACTGTGTAATAATAATGATATTACATTATAATTGTGTAATAATACTGGAAGACAAATAAAGGTTAATAATTCCATGAGGGTTTTTTTTTTTTTTTTTAAGATTTTCTGTTTCTTGTGTGCCAAAAGACAGTTTTGGTTGCACAAAATCCAAAATTTCAGCAAATACAGGCAAACAATTATCTTCTGAAATGACTTAATGCTATAAATCCCTCCAGGAAGTTATTGATTATTCCACATACAGGTTCCATCATAAATCTGCCTTTATCTTTAGGTAACGTATTATTCATTTGTTGTCAAGTAAACACGTCTAAGTGATGAGCGGTGCAGAAATGGCCAGACACTTTGTAGAAGCACTTGACCTCTTATTGAGCAGACACATAAATTCCTGCTATCTGGGATGTGGGGTCTATGGCTGTTTAACTTTAGCGCCAAGTGATTCATTGCTGAATTACCTCTATATGGTGAGAGAGCAAGGTGAGAGAGAGAGAAATATGGGCGATGTGGGGCGAGGTAATGGGGTGTTATGAGACGAGAGCAGCGTCAGACCAGCATCTCTAGAAAGACAGCAGACATTGGCTGTCTGAAGTGTGAAGAGTGTATCCATCTACACATACATACGAGAAGACACGTGAACATCCATAAAGACAGCATTAACTCTTACTGCGCTAACTTCACACGCATTCATGGAGAATGTGATGCGGGACAGCAGACAGATTTATAGAACAAGGTCAAAGGTCAGAGTCTCCCATATGCTGTTTGAATCCAAAAACACAAAGCACCAATGTATAGAAGTTATGTATATATATTATAGCTGGCAAGGTTTAACTTTAATGCCACATGATGATTTCTGAAGTCATTTCCCCTCATATTTAAGTTACTATGAAGATTCACTGAAAGCCACATTGCATCAACAAGAAAACAATAACTGATCATTTAGACACAACATGGCAAATTACCTTATTTATTTTTGCTTCTCCGTTGAAAGTTATTCCAGAAGAATCCATAATTATCAAAATTATTCTGTAATAGTAATAGTTACATTGGTTAAACAACATTTAACTACTTTCAACCTGTAGACAGTAATTTCAATTTTTGTTATTTCTGTCCTTTATAAATTCCTTCCTTGATTAAAAATAGACACTTTCAGTTGTTTTTTTTTTGTTGTTGTTTGTTTGTTTCAGTTTTTTATACAGTTTATGCAATTTTGTCTGATACTGAAAATATATATATATATATATATATATATATATATATATATAATTTTGAATTATGTAATAATTGTTTCTATTCCACATTGCTAAGTAAAATCAGCCTTGTTGTTGCTAAACTTTTTGGATTTATATAAATGTATTATATATTTAAAATTCATATAATATATTTTATATTTATATATATTTTATATAAGCTTTTATCTTGTTTAATGCAAAATGATACTGATATATTAACATTTCAATTTAAATAAATAACATTTAAGCACCAATTAATGAGAGGGCTAAAATCATCAGAAGCTGAAATCATTCAAATATGTTGGTGTGTTTCCTGATCAGAAAAGGGTTATTATATTTAACTAAAACTGAAACTAAAAAAATGTTAACTGAGAAAAAATACTAACTGAAATAACGTATCAAAAAGCTTCTTTTTTTCAGCTACATTACAACAATACTCATTTTTAACTTGATGTAGTAAAATACCTAATATTGAAATTAATAAATAAATTAATACAAAACTACATAGAAATTTACATTAAAAACACAACAAAATTACTAAACTTTTAACTACAGAAAATGTAAGAATAATAATGATTGAAAATATCAATAAAAATCCTAATGATACTAAAGTAACACTGGGTCGGAATCAACTAAAACATTAAATTATTATTATTATTATTATTATTATTTTTATTTTTATTTTTTTCTAGAACTGTTTTACAGGCTGGATAAAAGTACAATGAATTTAACAGACCATGAAACCCATTTAATTACAGAACATGCCAGAAAATCAAATATGTATGGATTAAATAGAATGGCACTTGTTCTGTACATTAAGACTAGTGAACACAGGCCACAGAAACTTTGTTACTGTAATGCTGAACACGTTTTAGATAATATTTCAGTTCATGATCAGTGGAGTTTCATTTCATCTTTCACAGTGCACTAATGCTTTGTGACACAATAAAAAGAGTAATTACCACAAAACCATGGCATTTTGCTATTCATTCTCACCCCGGTTCACTCAGTGAGGCAGGAACACCCACAGCCGTCGCGGGTCACGTGACACCAGGCGTGTGAAGATGTGTAAATGCCTGGAATTCCCTCCCTTCAGACAACGGACGAGTGCCGAACCGTCTTTAACTCTGACCTGCAAGCCTTCATTGACAGGTGACAAAGAGCTTCACAAATGGTGCAGAGAAAGCTCAGCCATTCCCTCCCTCTGCTCTCCTGTGCAGCTGTGTGTTTGACGGCCTCAGGAGGATGAGATATTCTTCATCTCTCCTCACCCGGCCCTTCTGCTCTGTCCTCTCAGTGTGAGGGAGGAGAGGGAAAAAAGAGAGAGACAGGGGGAGAAAATATGAAGTTATCGAATCCTCTACACGAGTACAGACGCCGTGTGTGATGTGGTTGTGTGTGTGAGAGGTAAACTATTGCTCTGTATCTTCAGTGTCTTCTGGTATCTTGGGAAAATGAAAGGTTCTGAAAGCTGCATGAGGTCATAAGAGAACTTTATGATTCCGTATGATTCCATCAGAGAAGCTCCACTGATTTAGGTTCCTGTGATCTCATATGAAAAGTTTGTTACAAATCATTGTTCTGCTGCTTGAAGTCAAAACACTGATCTGAAGAATCTGCAAGAGTCCTATAAGCAAGTCTAGAAATGATCAGCAAAATATTCTTGATACAAATCATACAAAGAAGCATGTATATTACTGATCAAAATAACCAAGGTTTTTTTATTTTATTTTTTATGATTTTGACAAAAGTCACTTCTGCTCACCAAGGCTGCATTTAATCAAAAATACAGGAAACAGTAAAAATTGTGAAATATCTGAATATGTGAAATATACAATATCAAATAGCTCTTTTCTATGTGAATATCTGTTGAAATGTAATTTATTTCTGTGATCAAAGCTGTATTTTCAGCATCATTACTCCAGTCTTCAGTGTCACATGATCTTCAGAAATCATTCTAATATGCTGAATATTCTAATATCAATGTTGAAAACAGTTGTGCTGCCCAATATTTTTGTGGAAACTGTGATGCATTTTATTTTTCAGGATTCTTTGATGAATAGAAAGTTTAATAAAAAAAACAGCATTTATTTGAAATAGAAATCTTTTGTAATATTATAAATTTAACTTATAATCACTTATAGATTAAATGCATGCTTCAAGAATAAAAGTTTTGCTTTTAAAAAAATTGAATAGACCCCTTTCCAATGGTAGTGTATCACAGTTTCATCAAAAATAACAACATTTATAATAATCAGAAATGTTTCTTCAGCAGCAAATCAGCATATTAGAATGATTTCTGAAGGGTCATGTGACACTGAAGACTGGAGTAATGATGCTGAAAATTCAGCTTTGATCACATCAATAAATTACATTTTACACATAGAAAAGTGTACATAGAAAATAGCTATTTTAAACTGTAATAATATTTCACAATTGTTGCTGCTTCCTCCGTATTTTGACCAAATAAATGCAGCCTTGGTGAGCAGAAGAGTCTTCTGACAAAAACATAAAATCACTTCAAATGTAAGACCAGCAGTGTGGAGTAAATGCTGGAATGAAGACTCTACGAGGAGGCTCATATATACAGCATGTTCTCTGAGTCGGTAATAAAAGCATGAGTCTCTCAGCTGAATGCGATCAAAGAACGGCCCTCTTGGACCCGACGGCCGGGCCGCATCGGGGAGGCGTCTCTCGCTGCTCGCCACGATGATTAGTGTCCTGTAACACTTTGAACGCTTCCAGCTCAAAGCAGAATCCAGCTGGGTCAGAGGCTTCAAACATCTTGGAGGAGCAGATGAAATATGTCGGCGTGGGGGTTCGGCTTCCCGAGCCACTGAAACGCTCCTCAGAGCTGAGAAAGATGTAGAAAGATATCGTATTCATTCTCCTGTCTTTAATGCGTACCCCGGGAATCAAAGACAACAAATAAAGTCTGGGGGGCAGCGTACATGTCTGTCATTTTTCCTCGTGTTCCACCAGGTCGCCCTTCGTCGTAAATAGTCCCGAGGCCGGTTTCGCTGTTGCTGCTGGCCAACAGAACTCTTACCCTGAGTTTAACATGTGATTTATTCCACTGGAGGTATTAGATACAGGTCACTGTCAACAAGTAAGTTGTTATTGTTGGCGTCGGCTGCACAACTCTGTCACACTCTTTTGTCTTGATAATTTGCTACAAGTTCTTGGCAGTGCTGAGCTTTCATAGTATTGTCTTCACTCATATTTTGACGGTCTAATCTACGTACTGTTTTGATAACAGATTTATATCCTCTGATAATCTGGCCATCAACATCCTGACAATCACATGCAAGTTTCATCACAGTTTGGCCAAGCAGGGTTCCCAGGTTTTCACAACAATACCCACCCAATTGCTAAATAGCCCAAAACTAGCCCAATGGTGTTTCGAGGGGGGTCCCCCGATAAAAATCGTGTTCCGGGGGGTAAAATACACTTCTTTTTTTTTTTTTTTTTTGCCAGATTCCCCTCGTGAAATTCACATTCTAGGGGCTAAATATCACGTTATTGTGGTTGCTTCAACCTGCAGATATGAAAAACAACCCTTGGCAACAGTGTTAAAGTTGCCCAATTTGGCAACACTTGGCAACACTGCTACCAAGAAACCACAAAGTAATATGAAGAATTAATAAAAGTAATGATGATGATGATGATGATGATGATGATAAGATGAAGAAAAGGAGGAAGGAGGAAAAACTAATAAGGTTTAAACAACTACATTCAAAATGTGAAAGTGTTTAGTCTTGGTTTGAGGTCATTCTCCTAAGACTTAAATAAACTTTTAGTAGATACATGCATTCCAGGAAAGATAAATACAAATATTGATGTTCTTGGTAGCAGATCCATGTATTTTTGTTGAATAAAACGTGTCCCTCACTTTAAATTATAAATAGAACTAGGAATGACACATAGCAAATCTTGATTTATGACTGTGATCTACTGTTCAAAGTTTGGTATCTGCAAGTTTTTTTTTTTTTTTTTTTTTTTAATGTTTACTGTCACTTTTGATTAATTTAATGTGTATGTGTAATGTGTATCGGCACTGCTGTGATTAGGTAATTACAGCATGCCAATATACAGCCATATCTGCTACGAGTGTGATGTTGTGTTTATACAAAAGCTCGATGGCACAAGTGTGTAAATACATAAGGAACAACAAGGGGGTGTCTTTAAAAAAACCTCTTTTGTGCAGAGCTACTTCCTTCCTCCACAGATCCAAATCTCAGTTTGACAGTTAAACAGCTGAGACCAAGCCTCCGTTACTAATTCTCTGTTACTATTATGAGAGATAGATGGACTGAGTGAGTGTGATTACCTGCATCTGATACAGCTTTCATTCTTCAGCTCAATCTCATATTCACAATAAAACATTAGTTTGAATGTCCGCTGAGGAAAGCAGTATATTTGTCGTACTGTCCTTTCATCTGTTAAGGGTGATTTCCAATGACAGCACTGCTCAGTGCAGTTGTTGGCTGCATCTTACAAGGTGTTGTTGAAAGTAAAAAAAAAAAAAAACGTCCTTGTTTACAACAGCACTTCAGTCTCTTTCAATATAAAAGTCTTTACTGCTGACTCACTCATAAAAACAGTCTCTTGTTGCCATCTAATGACGGAACAATGTAACTAAAATGACCACCACGGACACAACTGTCTCCCAATACTAAATACTATTAAATAATAGCAATATTTACATAAATATTATTTATTAAATAATAATATTAAAAAAAACTATAACAAAATTTGCTAAGAAATTCAGTCAAGCATATACACTACCAGTCAAAAGCTTTTGAACAGTAAGATATTTCATGTGTTTGTTTTTTTATTATTTGTTTGTTTGTTTGTTTTAAATAATGCTCTTCTGTTCACCAAGCCAAGCATTTATTTGATCCAAAATACAGAAAAAGCAGTAATATTGTGAACAATCTTTTTTTTTTTTTTTTTTTTTTTTTACTATTTGAAATAACTGCTTTCTATTTTAATATATTTTAAAATGTAATTTATTCTTGTGATCAAAGCTGAATGTTCAGCACCGTGATAACACTCTGGAACAAATAAAAGATTAAATACACCAAAGACTGCCCATTAGATATACCCAAAACAAATTATATCTCATGTTTAACCACTAGACATCAGAGCCAGCGGCAGATTCCAGAAGATCTGGCTGAGGTGAGGCGCTCTCTCCACGGGTTCATGAGCGCTGAACGACCGCTGGTGTCCTGGAGCTCACATCTATGTAAACGTCAAAGCAAATTTTCAAATAGATGTTATCTTTATTAACAAACTGCATATTTAAAGTCTAAACAAGTTCATTCTCACATTCCATGACACAACAACAGTATTATTTATAAAATTATAGTGGATTTGGGTGTCCGCCATTACACTTGCTGTGAGAAATACTACAAGCGGAGTGATACGGTAAAAGACCTCTCAGCCAATCAGATTTGAGGACCAGAAACAACTGTTTACTTTAAACAAATAATTGAATAGTTATTTTTAAAAAAGGTAACACATCATTTTAAGGTGTCCTCATTCATTTATACAAGTATAATTATACATTTAAGTAGTTAGGATGAGTGGTTAGGATTAGGGTTTGGCTTAGGGGTTTCTTCCATGTAATTATGCGTAATTCATTGTAACTGTAATGGTAAGCACATGTAACGTGTAACAAGGACACCTTAAAATAAAGTGTTACCAAAAAAAATTATAATAATCTGAAAGCTTCTCTCATTTTTTAAGGGATCTTCATTATTATTTTGATTTACAGTGTACAGTAACTATATTAACTATGGTGTTTTGTCTGAAACTAGGGTTACCAGGGTAAACTGCTGTGGTGAGGGTGGTGTGTCAGATGGTCTGGTGATCTGTGCTTTAGTGTGCAGCTGGTGACAGAGCTGAAGGCCCTGCTGACAGCCGTAAGCTCTTCTGTCAGTGAGCATTGCTCCATTGTGCTCTGTCGTCCTGGCTCTCGGCCAGCGCTGGGTTCAAGTCTTCAGGCGTTTCATCTGTCAGAGGCACCCGTGCTGGTTTCCCATCAGCTAGCCCATCAATATCAATGCTTAACTGAGCCATCACTATGAGCGTGCTGAGAGATCCAGCTTTAGGGTTTAGAGGAAGACATTGACTTAAAATGTTATGTTAAGAGTTCAAACGAGACTTGACCTTTTTTTTTTTTTTGCATGTCATTGCCTGTATGCAGGGTCTAAAATAAAAAAAATAAAAAAAAACAGATTGACATTCTGGATGGTTGCTATTACTGTTAATGCTACTAATGCTATTTTTAAATTATTAGACACCAATGATCATCTGAAACAAATTTTTCAGTAGGTAGCACTGATGCCAGTCTGTCCAGAACAAGATCAGTGATACAATTACAATATATACACAAACACCAGATAAAACATTCATTTTAATGTTTGCATGAATAAAATAGCAAAAATGTAATCTTTGTTTTACAGAAATCTTTAATTTGCATTAGAATTAAGTTAAGAAAAGAAAAACAGAAGGAGGAGGAGGAGGAGGAGGAGGAGGAGGAAGAAGAAGAAGAAGAAGAAGAAGAAGAAGAAGAAGAAGAAGAAGAAGAAGAAGAAGAAGAAGAAGAAGAAGAAGAAAATTGTTAACAATAAACTCTAAATAAATGAATCTTTATTAACATTACATAATGCAAATACAACTGCTCATTGTCAGTCCACGTTAGCTCAGGTCCATTAAATAATACTAACAGATACAACTTTTGATTTTAATAATGCATTGATGCATGTTGAAATGAACATTAGCTAAGATTGCATTTTTTAAATGTGTTTTATTTGTTTGTTTGTTTTTAGTTCACTAATGTAGCTAACTGTTAACAAATGGAACCTTATTGTAAAGTGTTACTAGAAAAGTCCCAATATTTTCTATATCTACATTTAATAAATTCTGAATGATTACATATAATTATAAATAACAATTGCAAACCTTTTTTTAAAGAAAAAAAAAAGATAAATTGGCTAGTTTGTCTCAGAACATCTGGATTTTTGGAGACTCTTTTAATCCTTTTCTTGAGGATTATCTGACTTGGCTCCACGCAGCGGTTTGGATAATGCTGAATAAAGCCTGACTTATGTGGAATTTCTTTATTAAACTCTCCGTCGGTTTGTGTATGAAGCGCTGGCTCTCGGTCGAACCCTGTCCGCTGGGAAACACATCATGCAATTGAAAGCAGCTGAGAGAAGTTGGAAGCTTTGAGAAGCTAAAACAAACAAATTGCTCTGGTTCTTTACAATTATGTAAGCGTTTTTGTGGCAGCAGAAAGCCGGTGAGGACTTTAAAGACAGGGAGGCTGTGGAGGTCGAGTTCTGGCAGATCTCTCCCGCTCCGCTCCCCTCGCTTGCCTTCTCCGGGAAGGAGGCCAAACCCTGTCAGATCTGGAGGTCTGAAGCCAAGACGACACGGCGAGAAGACAAAAGTGAAATGTTGGACTACATTCCTCCTTACAGGAGACCTTCTCATATCCAGATGTTGAAAGGAGCGTTTTAGTCAGAGCATTTTTGTTTCTGACAAGAATCTTTCTGTCGGTTCCTCATTCCTCACGTCTGTATCGCCTCCAAGTTCTCCGTGAATGTTTTCTGCTATAAATGTCTTTTCTTTTCTTCTGTCTTTTAGTCGTTTGCTTACTAGAACATGGTCAGACTTGTGGTTTGTGTTTCTGGGCCTCAACGAGGACAGTGAAAATATGTATTCCAATAAAACAATGATTTATAAAAATGTTTGACTTTTCAGTGTATTTGAAATTCCTAATACTTTTATGACAGCATTTGAACATTCTTTGAATCAAGAGCACAACTTTTTTAGGAAGTTGTCATTGTGCCAATTATTTTATCATTATTATACATGGGGCTTATGCAACTTTATTAAAACAACATAAATACAAATAAATCCGTATGTTTCCATGTACATAGATTCCAGTTTCTAATAGGTTTCATACATGTTTTTTTTTATTTTTTTAGTTTACATGATAATATATGTCATGTATTACATATATTCAATGTATGTCAATGTACATTAATTACATTTACATGCTCAAAAATGCAGTAAAAACAGTAATATTGTGAAATATTATTACAATTTAAAATAGCTGTTTTCTATGTGACTATATGTCATTTAAAATGTAATTTATTTCAGTGAAAGCTGAATTTTCAGCATCATTACTCCAGGCTTCAGTTTCACGTGACCCTTCAGAAACCATTCTAACTTCAATAAATATTTCTGATTATTATCAATGTTGAAAACAGTTGTCCTGCCGAATATTTTTGTGGAAAATTAAAAGTGACAGTAAAGACATTTACAATTCATAGAAATTTTAACTTGAGAATGTTATTTCTTGTGTGTTTAAAAGTTAGGCAAACAGATAGTCAGGTTAAGTTTAAATCTGTAAAAACTCACGATTAGAAATGACAGTAATAAATCTCTTGTGATCTTTATTTTACAGAAATCTTCTATTTGCATTTTCAAAAAATGCATTCAGAAGTATTTGAATAAAAATATAATTAAATTAATATTTATTTTTGATAAATTATAAATGATTACATTTACTAAAAAAAAAAAAAAAAAAAAAGTTTAAACCTCTATAATTTATAACAAAGAGAAAGATTTTTAATGTTTTGTCTTACAACATCATTTGTCAGTCTCTCCCCCAAGATATTCTCCTATAAATACTGTTTAACAACCTCTTATAAATGCTAAAGCAAATTAGTATAGTATGTCAAGTGCACTATCAATATCACTATACAATATCAAGTTAAAACCCTTACCCTTGTACGTTTCACAACTTTATTGGTACAACTAGTGTGCAAATTGATATGCTGTGTACATTTACTAATACCCGAGAATACCTACTAATGAGATCATATTTTCTAAAATCAGTTTTTCAGTATTAATGCATTGATTAGCATTGATGTCATGCCCTGATTCACCGGCTCCTGTCCCGTGGTTGAGCGTGTGTTCATGTCTGCCACCTGTAATACACTGTCCTGTTTGCAGAGATGAAAGCATCGGATGTGCCGAGCGTGTAATCGGAGGAAGCTCTGTTTCTTCCCCGGGGTCTTTCTGCCCATAACACATGCCTATAACGGGACGGCTATTGTGTGCGGGTTTATACACACAGACACACGTACAAGCGCTCGCTGGTGGCAGCTGTCTAACAAACCCGGCCCGCTCTCTGTGTGAATTCACGGACCAAACCAGCATCATCTTGAAAACCTTTCATGGACTCTAAAAATACTCCAAATGCTACTTTCATAAATAAACATTCCTTAAAATAAGGAAAGCAATGGGTCTTTTAAGGCTCAGAATAGCTGTGGCTCTGGCCCCGTCTCTTTCATGTCTGAGGAAGCCAGGAACAATCTCATTGTTACATTGTTACATTTCCTTTTCTCCCAGTGAAACCTCTGTAGTTTTCGATATAAGGTCACGAGCAGCTCCATTCAGCATCATCTGAGCGCTTTGTAGCACATAGTCCAACATAAACTGAGTTGACCAAACCTCAATAACACCTCCATTCTCACACATCTACAGACACAGCCTAGAAGAGTTCGATCCATCCCTACATTAGCTGAAAGTAGGAGATGATCTGTAAAGGTAATACACTGAAAAAAAGGTCACCTAAAAGTGGTAACTTTAAATAGTATTTAATATTGTTAAATCTGCCAAATTATATATATATATATATACAGTGCCCTCCACTAATATTGGCACCCTTGATAAATATGAGCAAATGCGGCTGTGAAAATAAATCTGCATTGTTTATCCATTTGATCTTTCACTCA